>UZAN01039375.1:11253-29367 GCA_900618425.1 Echinostoma caproni | reverse complement strand
AGTCAAGTATGTAAAGTGCTTGTGTTCTACCTGCGAGTTCCGGGATTTGAGTCCTCTTTGAAACCCAACCAACTCAAAACGGTTGTGCGATGCATTTCGAGAACTTTCCAGGTTACGTTTCTTCCCACATGATGCAATTCATTAATGAGATCAGTTTAAATTCTCCTGTAAGCAAATACCAACAGCACCATTAATAACAATAACAACAACAATAGACAAGCGGCGTGCTCATTCTCTGTAAGTAAAAGCGAAACCTAAGCAAACGAATTTATTCATTTTTCTACATGTATTCAGTATGTTCTATAGTTCAATGCAACGCACTATTCGAACGTATGGTAACTTCCATTCGCTTGCATTCATGTTTTTCAGAAAGTGCTCAAGGTAAGCCTCCATCATCAAATGGAGAGTTTTAACAATTTCGGGGCATTTTTGATGTTCATTTGGTACAAGTGCTGCTGTCCTATCTCTATCTATCTATTTATCTATCTATCTATCTATCTATCTATCTATCTATCTCTCTATTTACCAATCAATCAATTAACCAATCAATCAATCAATCAATCAATCAATCAATCAATCAATCAATCAATCAATCATATCTATCTATCTATCTATCTATCTATCTATCTATCTATCTATCAATTTATCTATCCGTGTCTATCTATATATCTACCTATCTATCTGTCGATCTACCTATCTGTCTATTTATCTATGGTCCATCGATTGTTTATCTATCTATATATCTATGCATATTTCTGTCTATCTATGCTATAAATCTATCTATCTATCTATGTATCTGAATATCTATCTAACTATCTGTCTATTTATCTATATGTCTATCTATCTATCTATCTATCTATCTGTCTATCTATCTTTCTAGTGATATATCCATCCAAATCTATCTATCTATCTATGTATCTGAATATCTATCTAACTATCTGTCTATTTATCTATATGTCTATCTATCTATCTATCTATCTATCTATCTATCTATCTATCTATCTATCTATCTATCTAATGCTTTTGTTTTACCCTGGGGTTATTACAATTTTCAGATCTGCTCTATCACAGTGAGTATTGTATTTTTGTACGATTTGTGCACAGATGGATAACTGTACTGATGGCCTGATTAGACGAGCACTGGGAAACCGTTCGTTTTAACTGAATGATTAACCTGATTGAAAGAAAGCACATCAAGCTCTATATCTCATCATTTTAAATGTAAGCTGCCAAGTCAAGTAAGCACCCTGAAAACAGCCACATAGAACTAAATAGACGAGTAAAATCACACCAGAATTGTGAAAAGCACGGTCAAAACAAAACGAAATTCACGACACGAGTCAGTTCTGTTCAGAAATGAGGCGGAAATTGGGCAAGATGTCTACAGACGACCGACAGGCAGTTGTGTGAGCAAATATAAAATTATGGAGGGATCGGGTGGAAGAAGAGAAGTCACAAATTTTGTACATGAAGAATGATATGAGTTTGTACGTTGTGAAACGATGAAGTGAAAAAAGTATTTCACGGGAAACCCCACTACTTCTAGTTAGCTGTATTAAGGCTCTAAAGAGCAGCTTAAAGTCGTTATTGAATGGCAAAAGGGGTAAAATACAAGTAATAATCAAATGATGGACCAGCAAGTGCAGGACATTTACGGCTTGGTTAGTGGTGCCATCTCGTATGCTTATGGTTGGACAGGATACTGAAAGATATCTGTAACGGTTCCCTCTGACAAATAAGAACAGTAAGTCTACGCGTTTGGGTGGATTCTGGGTTAAGTTATGAGCAGTGAATCAATCATCAACGTTAAAAAGGTCAAGTTCAAGGGTGGAAGTGATGGAACCAACAGGATGGGCGATTCCGGTCAAAAGAAAGAATAAATCATAAAAATAAACGATTTTGTACCTCTGGAAAAGCCGTTTTGAAGCTCAAAGTTTAACTGTGATTATTCTACAGAAACGATTCGTCAATGATGCACCACATTTCGTGGAGAGCAATTCAAATTCGCCCACTCCAATTCATTTCGGAAGAGGAAATTATATTGATTTCGAGTTGAGGGTATCACTCAAAGGGATCCATGTAGAGATCGNATCGATTTACAGAAGGCTAACTCGGAGTGATCAGGAATCCAGTTCACTCATTTTATTCTGCCTCAAACGTAAAGTGAATCCAGTAAAGTTTTGTGTAAGTGGGGACGTGAATCTAGGCAGTTGATGTCGCTGATGAAGAGCTATCTCCCATATATGATCTTCTCCCGCGAAACATTTTCCCAGAATATTTCATCATCAGCGTCCTATGATATTTTCAATCAATAAAGAGAGACATGGCAACAGAGTAAATAAATCATTACTTTCATGGAGGTTACACTAACCGAGATAGTTACCGGAAAACTCCAAGTTGCGATGAAGAATATAGATTCAACACGCCGAATTGCATGTCATGTTGATGTCCGGATCACTCACGTGTCATCACCTCAGAAGCATGGTTCCTGTTCCTCACATTCTGTTTACCGGCTCTTGAGTAGCACCGCACATGATCAGATTGACAGCATCGGGAATACGGGAACACAATCCATTTTCGGCTGAATACCGGGGAAACTAAATTCATCAAAGGTTCCGTTGTTTCCCACTCTGCGGGATACAATCAACGAGAGGGTACATTAGTCATATAACTTGTCCTCTAGACATAGGCATGTCAAAAACAGCCGAACAGAAGCTGCATCCTAGTCAAAGCCGAACAGATTGAAATTGGCTGGCATACACGCTTGCAGCTCCATCCGATATAGTTTATGAAATCACTCAGTCCCTCCATGACCATTATCTTCATCTAACCATTTCATCCAATAATAATAATAGTGATGATATAGTCTGGGCAACATCTTGATCAAACTAATACCCACGCCCGATGCGATAAACTTACACTATCCATCCCATCTTTCGAAAAAAACACGTATCTTACTTGATATTTTATAGCTTTCTGAAACTAACCGGTCTGGTAGCTTGAGTGACTAAATTCAGAATGATATAACGGACCGATAACTTCATAATGGATAAAATAAACCAGCTCATACTAGGGCTGAACCGAATATCTAATTCTTGTTTGTTCAGTTATCGTCTCCAGTGATAGTCATTTCATTGAGGTCCGAAACTACATTTCAGTGTTCAATCGTGATGGCTGTAGTACGAAAGTGCGCACTTCATAAGAAACCTTCATCTTGTTTGTAAAGTATCTTATCAATTTTGGTTTGCTTCGTGTAATGTTTTTAACAGAGCATCTCGAGGGTGAGTTTAGCCTTCGTTACTTTGTGCTGTCATTCGGGCTGGCAAAGATAGTCTGAAATTTTTGCAACCAGTAATATAATTCGCCGCTACTCAGTTTCATTAAACTTGGTGTAATGAAATGAGTGTACGCTTCACTTGGCTAGAGACTGCCGAGTACGGTGCTGTCTTCACTGTCCTCCGCTTGATGGATGCGTCGATTGCATGTGTCTATATCGTGATTGGTATATTGGTCGCTACCGTGGTAGAAATCACACACACACACGCGCGAGCGAGCACATCACCCTACCTTGATCCAACCAATCAAACTTAAGTATCGAGCTGTCCGGGCCGTGACTGATTGCTTCGCTTGACCGCACCTCCTCTCCCCCCCCCGATGGCATGAAATACCGACGCTTGTCGTTATTCCGTTTAGCTGCTGCTGCGCGCACTACAACACGACTGGACAACAGGTGACAACAAGAAGATCATAAATATAACGCATAAGTGATTAGTCAGTCAGTTATGCAAAGTCTCGAGAAATCATCCAATCAGATCACAAAGATGGTCAGAAGTGAATTTAGTTGTATAAGGTTACTGGTGAGAGGGACAAGATGTGAAACGATGATGCCATCAGATTGCACTTACTGAATTGTCCAGAGGTGTACTCCTTGAGTTTCTGTCACCACTAATTACACTAAAAGAATCAGGTTATTTGCAGTATTAATCGTAAACACCCATTGCACAATAACTGCATAATTTAAAGTTGTAGCTATTATTAAATCTGATACTTCCGAAATTTAACACCTTAACTTATTCATAGATCAGATGATCTAATTAATAAGATACTATTCTGATCAGATCTGTTTGACAAATCAATATGTAGTTTTGATTTCACGTGTAACATACAGATCTTACACGTAGTCCACCGTCACCACCAATTGGTAATACATCGCAAGGGCGGGCTGATTCCGGACAGTGCGATCCGAGTTTCTGATGGCACTAGCGTCATCACAATGTGCCACAAAAGTACCCTTTTTGGTTTGGAGCGTCAACTTTCGTATCCGCAGTCAAACATGTACGTTCTCAATGCACCGGTAGGAAACCGCTCTGATCGTAGGTTCTCTGTGGAGACGGGATATTTTAACATGTAACACAATAATATGGTAAAGAATCACGAATCAAACGGTCCAATGAAGCATTCTGCTTACGAATTCCATTCAGTCCGAAATGGAGAAGACATACTCAACGCAATGAGGGATACATTAATTTTGAGTTATTTTCTGTCGCATAATGCCCTTTAATTTGTACGAAAATTCCGACGTACTTCCAAATCTTGTAAAATAAACGACAGACAGAAAGATGAACTAATACGGCAAATGGCCTTAGTTGATTCGGCGTTGAGTCATGTGTGATTTAAGAATGCCTGATAAAAGTGACGATTGCGTTACTAATGTCACATTTATCCCCTTTCCCTGCACTGCTATGGTTCGGTTTCTTCTGAGTGTGAAACAGAGCAAAACAGGCAACAATAAACACAATCAAACATGATTTAAAATCTCTGCAGGAAATCAATTTAAAGCGGGACGTTAAAACAAACGATCCCGATTTCACAGGAAATGTGACTGTCATGAACTGCGTAACTACTAAGACCATTATATGATTAGAATTTAAAAAGGGTTACAGACTTTAAATCCTGATGCATTTATGAGCGTGTATCTGGTTTGACAGAGCACACACAATCTTGCTACTAGCCCATCTTCAGCAATTCAGGTTTGCGATTAGAATAAAAACAACCCACGCCATTATATTGATGGCTGGGTTCAGGTGAGTCTATCGGAATCTATTATGGATGTCCGCGGTGTTCACATGCGTACGCATACAGTTCCGTCTAGATCGATCGACAGCGGGAGAGTTGGATGATGAACTCGCCCGCCGAAAGACGTCTGTGGTCGACAGCTAACCAAATTCATTGTGAGAAGAACGAACCCCCCAGTGATGGGGGAACAGAGCCAGAAAATAGGAGTGAGTACGTGTGTGTCTGTGTGTATGTAGTTCGGTCGTGTGATCGATCGACGGACCGGTTGATGTGGTGTGTGATGAAGTGGTGATCAACAGAACGGGACTGGTGCGGATCACAGATGAACGGCAAACATAAGACACAACCCAGTCGGGTTCACTCAGATGTCATGTCCTCCACCTCTCCCCGGCACACAAGATAAGGAAAAAATACACTCAGGGGAGAGAACATGGATAATGCACCAAATCTGAGATTGAGCAAAATGCAACAATGGTTTGTGACTGTATCTTATTACACTGAAACAATCAAAAGTTTTTTGTTTATCTCACAATAATTAAAACTTCAGAGCTAATTTTTATTTACCGGTGCACCTGATCTGTTTCATCATACCGCATGTGTTGTTTGCTCCTGGAGCAACACAACTGATTATAACATTTTCCATAATGAACTCATCCCAAAGCATCTCTTTGCCCATTTTGAGTGTTCATGACAGAATGCTCCGTTCCGATTGCATAATGAAACAGAGTCGTTTATATCACTGATGGGAACTCCTGACTTTCAAATATCACTCTGCTAACTTCACAGATCTGAAGCTAAAACGTGAGTGAATGGCTTTTCCTGCAATCAATTTTTGATAATGAATAATTTATTATCAAATGTTATCACCGTGCTCCTAGTCTTCAATTCGACTCTAATGCATGTCATTCTTTATCTTCTACAGTTGGCCTTCATTTTTCACCTTACATAACAGAATCTCCTGGCACATTATAAGGTCCGCTCCTAAGTGCTATGGGCGTTCTTGACACTTTCCGAACGTGGTCAGTGTAATACCACTCACAGTATTGCCAACTCGTACCAAACATTCACTCTTGATCCAATCCCACTGTTCCGCATTTCAATAACCTCATTCATCCTATTGTTACTTTCTTGCTAGACGTACGACGGATGCGAGCGTCTCCTGCCTAGATCCCAGCAACAACACCGGATAGAGAGAACATCAGTGGGAAACAACAGTCAGAGTGCATTCCACGATCATGTTGTAATACGTAAATACAAGTCAGTAGAATGGGTGTACGGGAACGACGTGGTGTCACACGAATCAGATCGCGTCCTTGACACTCCGATCGTTCGATCGAACGATAGCTGTCTGATTCGTTTCAGTCGTCCAATCCGCATTCGACTTGCTTTGGGTATCGCGAACGTTTTTGTGGTTCGACGCGGAGCAGTGAGCAACCTGGCTGGTTCTGTGAGCTCCGTCTTCTCACCTATTCAACTGTTATTAGGTATCAAGGCCTGTTACCTTGGTAGTGGGATTGGGTGATTCTGTAGGACCCTTTTTAGTTCCATGAACCTCAGGATTGCGGAAAACCATTCCATCTTCTGTTTTTCCTCTCTTTCTATCTCTCACTGATTACCTCTCTGCGTTTAACTCTTCACTGCGCATCACACTTGTCACGTAATGGACTGGCTCATAATTTCTTGTCTAAAGTCATATTGATGTCGGAATATGCTTGATGCGCGCTCGACAAATGACTGATCCATGAATATTTCTCGTCATTTACTGTTATGCACATGCAGGCGAAGAACACGGTGAGTTTGATGAAAAATTGAAATAAATCATATTCCATTTCTCTGAATGGGCTGTCATATGTCCTTACTACCGGCATGATGCAGGATCACTAAATATTCTGCTGTCGTTCAGTATAACTTGATTACAATCATAGTCAGATGCTAATGGTCAACGTGTTTTGGTCACCAGTACTGAGTGACCTACACGAATACAGCCATTGCATCCCAATTCTTCCCCCTCTACGAATCACGTGACAGTTGTTTTGACACGTTCCGATCACGGGATTCAAATATCAAAGCAAAGTTAAGTCTTTCTTAGTATGCATCCAACACCGTGATAAAAGTCACAGAGGTAGCGGTTAGTTTATTAGCGAAATTCAAACGAATTAAATGATATGTGCAAAGAAATGTCATTTACTCAGAAGCGTTCGGATTCTTATGATTAGACCTCGATGAATGCGACTGGTTCAAAATACTAGTTCCTTGTTGGTTGCGGTCAGGCTGTAACGCATAGTTTCTTGACTGCCGTTATATCACGACATTGGATCACCACAGTACGTTGCGTAACTAAGTTGAGTAGCCGGGAATTTAATAAGTCTGAAGTAATTCATTTTGGGACTGTGAAGGTATCAGTTTTACCACAGGCATGTATTTATGTATCCACCAGGCTGATGATGACTCGAAGTCAATCGTGCAGGGTTTTGTGTAACTATTCTTGAAAAGCCATCATAAACAGTCATCGCTCGGTGTAACCAAGGGCTTTAGTCATGTAAAGGCCACCTAGAATTTGCATAACAAACCACTCTTCGAACATTTAACACCATACTACTTGTATAACAGTCCATTAACTTTAGGAAAACAGATAAACTCAAAGGAGAAAGTATCTATTCTAATCGTCCCGGCACTGCCTCTATCAGGGCAGAACAAGAGGAATACATTTATACAAGGCTATTTAAATGTTCAACAGAGCACGCGTAGTGTATGCATTCCAAAAGGAAACACGACACTGACGAGGTCGATGATGGTGTTATTGCTATTGCTTCTGTATGCTATGTGAGTGTGTTATGTTCTGCTTAGATCTGTCCGATCTTACCTCTTGCCTAGTACCCATCAACAATACACGACAGAGAACACCACATGAGAACAACAGAGTGTATTCCGTAATCATGCTGCAATACGCAAATATAAGTGGGTAAGTTGGATGCGCGGGAACGACCTGTTGGAGCACCAATCAGATCGCATCCTTGACACTCCGATTGGTCGATCGGACGACAACTGTCTGATTCGTCCTAGTCAAACAATCCGGAATCGATTCGCCATAAGCNCCGCGAGAGTACTTGTGGTGTGACGCGGATCCATATGCGGATTTTGTAAACTCTGCCCTAACAGTGTCATCCCAGATGAAAAAAATCATATGAAGTTGGTCCAGGTTCAACCACCAGTATAATGAAATAATAACATTTCTGGGTGAAGCTGACAAAACGGTGGTCTGAATAATTTCACAGACTACAAAGAAAAAATAATGAATTTCATTTAAGCGCTCAGTTTAGGAACCCCTACCATATAACCGATCAGGAAGGCCCCAAACACTTGGTGTTGGGTTCATGATTCATCCAGTTATCACAACCAGGAACTTTACTCTTTCGTGCACCGGTTTTGGGTTACTATCGATCGGTTAACAAGTTGGTGGACCAATTAGAAAAAGATAAACAAAAATCTGAGAGAAGTAGCCAGATAAAGAGACAGAGAGCAGTTCAATCATGAAGCTTCAGAGAATGTAAGTAAATACACAAGTATCATCGATTACGACGCTCAGTCTCATCACTCGGAGTTTCTAGTCATCGATCACATGGGTTAGGAGTTCTCCAACCAGGTTTAATGAGAAAACTATGATCAAGTACCATAATCGGGTTTTTCGTTCACTAAAACCATGTCATGGTCTGATCACTACCACCAGTGTCGACAAGTATCGCATGTGGGGAGGTATGTCTGTTGAAACGAGTAACACATTCCCCAGCTACCGCAATCTATGAAGTTTAGGTAATTTACGTACATACTCTCTTTGCCCAAACGTGGCATTTCCGATCGGATTATCTCAATGGACTAGTGCAATGCAGCGAAGATGGTGATAGTGGGACTACGATAGTCTGGGTTTATCCTGCTTAGGAATAGCCCATTATTTATTCCATACACCAACAACAACACCGGTCGAAAAACTCGACCAAATGAACCAAATGAATGACAAAGACACCTCAACTCCTGAACATAAGCTCATCAGAAGATAGTTCCCCGATCCTCGCATTGAGATATTGAATAAAAACACAGCTTAGCTGGTATATTTTGCGGATTGCGTTATTGATTTACTTCTTCTATTTGAAAATCAATTATTTCACGAGCTTCCCTGTGGATAGCAAAAATTAATCTCACGATGACCAACATGTCCTGTAATATTGTGATCCTACCAACAGTCTTGCATACATTAATGATTGATTACCCCCTCGCTCCATATACATCAACGCAACCTATGACTTCACATCACCTGAACTGGTAGTAGTTACCAAGTCCAGTAATTATTTGCTTTTTTGTTGGAAAACTCTGCAGTATGTCGACTATAATGAGATGCAGAGCACGAATAAATCGGGTCGAGCGATATAAGCTGCCACCCCGTTGCCTTGTGTTTCCTATATTCATCCTTCCACCGGTTGACTGTTGTTAGCTTTCCATTGATCGAGACCGTCTCTCTGATAACTGATTGCATAATTGTCGAGAATCAAACAGAAGAATACAATGGCAATACGACTACTGATGTGAGATACTACTCACTTGTGGGTAGTACGCAAAAAGATGCAATCAGCGGTTTCGTTCAACGACCAAAAATGAACAAGACCTGCTGGAGCAAAATGTTGATGTTTGGTACGAGAAGTACAAGAATGCGCATTTGATGGTGGACTGTTCCATTAGATATCCTGTATGTCAGCAGCAGTTCTGCAAACTTGTTCCGAATAAAATATTTTGTTATATGAATGACAACTTAACCATATCCTGGCCGTTATTGTCAATAAACGATTATCCTCGACCAGCACCGCCTTCCGGATTTATAACACTACTACTACTACTACTACTACTACTACTAATAATAATAATAATAAATGGTAGCATCCGACCATAATAGCCCTAAAATGTTTCAGTTCTGTGGCTGTTTTCGAGACCATCCCAAATTAAATTAACAATTACAATGATGGAGAAAAAGTCAGCCATTTTCATCCATTTAGCTGATTCAAATAATCTACAATATCCCCACAAATCCGCTTACCTTTTATACAACTACAGATGGTGAATTCAAAAGTAAGTTGTCTGCATTTATGATGAATACAATCGAATGGACTGGGGTTTGAACAGAAATACAGATACAGTATTTCCTTTCCAACGAGTGAACTTCATTCAGTTGCATGTTATTTCACTGGAATGTGAGCCTAAATCAAACAGTTATCGTGGTTCTGTTGATGTATTGCATGTTTGCGAGGGAATATACATGTGTACATTGCGATGCGTTGGTATCTATACGACCCCAAATGATCCCAGCGAACACATTAAATCCAGACTGGGCCGAAGTAGCGGGTGTGGGATAACACACTGGTCCCCTTGCCAGAGCTGAAATAACAACAAGTTATTTTGCAGTCGCAGGTTGCCGTTAGTGCACAGGAGCACACGCGCATAAGTGCACCAACAAACCGGCGAACGAAATTACCGTTCAGGTAATGTGATATCCAGTGATTGATTCTTCTCAAGCACGATGACTCAGCGTCACATACAAGTTGCCCGATTGGTCGTGTAAGTAAACAGTGGAGTGCACGGGGTCTATTGTGAAGAGGGCCTTTGAAGCAGGATGAATAGGTCTGGATTGACTGGAGTACGACATAGTGCTCAGTCCGGAAAGACGAGCAATAGACAAGAACATACAATCACAGTGCTGTTTGGGAAAACACCACACCAACGAGAATGCCATCAATTGTTATACAAATACAAATACTGTACGAAGATACACGAGGGCCCAGGCGGCGTCAAGTGGATGGCTCCCAACTGAGAGTTAAGTCAGATATATTCAATCCATCGAGTCGATGAGAGCTAATGCTAACTACAAAAAATAACGGCCTCAACATGAAATCATAATCCAAGCAACTCAGGTCTATTCACCCTGCTTCAAGGCCCATATCATGCAACATTGAACCACTGACCGACCGACCGATCTGTTTGAAGGCTTAGTTGAATGATCAATAGGGTAGTCTGTGTTTTAGAGTGAGCTGAACTACGCTCCCAGTGTGTGTGTGTGTGTGCTAATGATCAATCAGATCAGAAAGATTCGAAGTCGTCGGGTGTTTGGGAATGCTTCGAACAAGAACTCACTATCTCATCGAATCCAGCTCAGTAGGCTCCGTTGGTTAGGACACGTTTTGGGTATGTCCGACGGTCGCCTACCGCAGCACGCCTTGTTTTCAGTGGCTGTTACAGGCTGGAGAAGGCCACGTGGAGGCCAGCAGATGACGTGGAGACGAGGCATGAAGAAATGCACAGAGCGATTAGGTGGAGTAGGTGTCTCTTGTCTTCCGGGTTGATGTTCAAAAGACCCCGAAACCGCATAGTTGGAGACACCGAAGGTCATGGCTGCGAACCGACAGCAAGGGCGATCATGCTTTCACTTCCTATCAGATCAGAATATTTGAAATTGTATGTATGCACAGTTGGGCTGTGTACTCTGTGTTGATCATAGAGGTTCGCTTTCTTTTCCCGTCCCTAAAATAGGCCCAATCCCTGTTCTCCTTATACATTCTCACTTATCTTGTATGCAATATGATTTTGGCAACGATCAGTGAAGTCAGCTTCCCTGTATTACGCTGTACAATGATGATGATGTGAAAGATCCAAACACGATATACAGGAAAAACGTCTTCAGCAAGGAATATCGTGCATTCTGAAAAACCTTTATCCCTCCGCCTACACTCGGACTTCTGCGAAAAAGAAAAGCTCTTACTTTTTTGTTTTTGAACAAAACGAATCAACCAGGTTTTTTGGTATGAAAGACGGCATTTTCTATGATTCATTCTATGCTGGAAAACGTTGATTGGTTATTGATAGAATGTCTGCTATTTAGCTCACATTTTCGATGATCCGACGTGAGCCATAACAAACGAATAAGTCCAATTATCAAGTATTGCAACAAACTCAGATAAAGCGTAAATTATATACACCATTCTATTTAGAATACGTCGACGGTAAGTATAATTCCTTGGAGACAAACTTGGCGGCATGCATTACATAGATGTTCTTCGCTCTAAGTTTAAAAAGAACATCCATGCATTTATAACACATGAAGCTGTTCCATGGAATACAGAAACGCGGGATAGGATAGCAGCACGTTTACCATCATTCGGAAAGGTTGATAACATTGTGGCAGCCACTGGATTAGGGAGTAGATGCAGCCAAACAGCGGCGCCTTAGATTGCGCTTGCTTTAACTACATCGAAATCGTAAATCAGAATCGTGTGAAGTATGGCGGAACTCGTAAGAATACGACAGAGCACAAACTCAACAACCGAGTAATCAGTATTCTTGAAGGAGGAGGAGTGGAAATTGATGATTCTCAGTTTTTTAGGGCAACAGAAGCATTCTTCAAAATAAATTGGGAATTCCTAAGAAAGAAATGGGCAAATATATAAATTCGAGAATATAGTTTTTGTCGTACATACAGTTCCTAACATCAGGACTGTCTTGTTTTCAATATGTAATACAATATGTTATAACTGTATACCCCTGGTTTATGAAAAATACAAGTCACTGAACTGAAACGGAGCGACTATAGATGTGTCAAAACGATTTACAAGACCAACATTTGAAATACAGATCAATAAAACATTGGGTCCGCCCATAATAAATAAATTAATAGCGAGACCGACCAGTCACGTGCAATCTGTTGCGCGAGAGCTGCGGCAGAATTTGAATTCTCGCTGCAAAAACAACATTCTCTACCAAGTTCCATAGGAGCACATGGAGAAAAGAGGGAAACCAAAGTCATTTCTCGGAATTTCCGATAACCTTTTATTCACACGCGACGTGTCACGCATGTTACGTCATCACGACTTGATAGAGGTAATGTATCGGTTCGTCCCGTTAGTTGGGACGGGGGTAAGGCAACTGGAGTAAGGCAACCATTTTATTCTCTCTGTATAGTTATGGGTTCAGGATTCTGATTGCGATTGCTTCTGCTTGCCAAGTGATCTTGTCGAAAGTACCTCTACTTGTTTTGGGGCACTTTTTAGATGACTTTAAGTGCATCGTCTCTCTGGTGCCCGGCATCAGCGAGGTGGGCCACAATCGCACTGGTTATTGTTTTTGTATCTCATTCTTAGCCAGGTCGGTTTGTGCTCTTTGATCTTTTGTGGGAATTGTCTCATCGTTCGTCTTATATGAGTTACCTAACACGTGCAAGTGGAGGAACAAGTATTCATGAAGGAGGAGGGGCTAAGCAACTTATCTTTTTAAGATTTGTGCAGATCCTTGGTCGGCTTGTAAAGGTAGCATGTTGAGTGACTTTTGGGTACGGTGCCATGATTGCTTTGTCAAAAAGTCTCTTTTGAAGATCACTATTCAAATCGTTTTTGAATGGGAGTTGCAAAAATAGTTCCCTTTTTGGATCGTGATTGCTTTGAGTAATGTGGATCTTTCTACGGTCTTTTTCTCGATGAATCGCTCCGTATATACATTATTCAGTAACGTAGATTTGGCCATTCTTGGTTCCTCATCCACTAACTCCGTGGAGCAGATCTTTCGAGGTCAAAAGCCCAGCTATTGCGCTAAGTTCCGTTCATTTTTGCTTAGAACAGCTTTGGGACATTGCTGTATTGACCTTTTCAATTTGGATTGTGATAAATCGAAAGGCATGGCTTTCAATCAGGTCCCTTCTTGAGGGTTACGTCAAGAAAATGAAAAATAAATTTGATCACTGATTCAGAGCAGTTCATCTCTTCAAAATCTTAAGTCTATAGTGTATTATAAAATGGACATTCGATCAGTGAAAATAACTTTTTCATTGCCCGAGACCAACTCTCAAATACATGCAAATTGCAATTATTTTATAGATCTGGAAAAGCAGAGTAAGTAGATCTGGGAAATATTTCGAATACGGTTGTGTGAGCTGCCTCTAAACCGCTCGCTTATTTTTGGAACACTGAATTATTTTAAGTATTTAGAACAAGAGAGCACCCCCGATAATTGTCTTTTGAAGGAAGACAGCGTAATTTGACAAAGGAATCAGTAGCATGGTCACCGTTGCATAATCCGTTATTCATCTGATATAAAGCATTTTGAGTGAAGGCAGTTCAGAGGTTATACACAAATGAGCGTAATAAATTACAGGATTCCAAATATCACTTCTCACCTTTCCGCATAATTCGCTCAATTCTGAGGATCGGTTTAGCCGTGATTCGTTGTCCCAATACGCCCCTGCTATACACATCCACATAAAATGATTGATGCAATTTCAGAGAAAGAACAACGTAAGTTGTGACCCGGTTCAGTGCATTGGATTCCATACGATACCGTACATAAAAAGCACGTATAATTTTACACTGCAGCCGTTCAATGTCACTGATGCTCGTTGTTATGCATTCCTTGAATATTTTTTTTATTCGCAAGTCTGCTTATTTTCGTTTATCATTCCATAATCCATATTGCAACTGCATTTTCAGTCACGGCCTTCGAAGGTGAGCAATCATACGATGATATCAAACAAAATGATCTACGTACAAACTGATTTTTGATTTGAATAATTTCACCGATAAAATACAGAAAAAGAACTTTTACAGCCCGTCAGCACTGAACGATTGTCTTATTCATTCAAGACTGTTAGAATCAATGACCAAGTGGTACTGATGGAACGGTGCACATTAATCGACCTACAAGAGGTAACCGTTCGCATCGAAACGGTGATAAAACATACCTCTCCGGTTAAGCGCATTGATCAAGAACACCACTTTAATGAGACATCGAATAGCGTGGTTGTTACACGCGATGCATACTTCTATTTAAAAGAAAGTAACGTGAAACGAATTGGATTCTGAGCAGCATGGATCATTTCAAGTATTGGTAATTTTGCGAGATTGTTAACGGCTTTTGTGCCAGATTTCAAGTGTTTATTCGGAAGAAGTAGGTTGCAGTACATCTTGGTTGACCGAATCCTATTTTGTGTGTGCGTGTGTGTGTAAGTTACCGTTGTCAATCAACTCTTTTGCAGTAGATATACAGCCAGTCCTGACGGTAACCTGCACATCTAGATAAACACAGTCAGCGGATATTACGAACCTCGCGCGCATTTCCCGCCATATGCCTATGCGACTATTATTTACACCCACTGGTGTAGACCAAGCAAATTGCTGAAGCTTGCTATTACTACATGCTTGCTTGTCTATGGCATTACGTAGTTCTAAACCTTAAACTAAAATATGTTTTACAATATGTGAACGGTAGATTCCTCCGTTTGATAAACTATTTTCTATTCGGTTTAAGCGTACTCTAATATCCTCTCGGAATGGCGTGAATCAGTGATAAATCATCAGGAAATCTAAATGTGTTCCTCTCGGATGCGAACGATGGTCTCGTATTAATCTGTGTGACCCATAGAGGTCAAAAATCACAATTGACGGTCACAAATGCATTTATTCTATAATGGATCCTGAAAGTCTCTAAGTCGTCACCAATACATTGATCCGCAAAACATATGCATTCAAACCAGTATACAGTTATCCACGTGATTATTTTACCATCCTGTTCAGTTTTACACCTCTTTTATGTTTTATTACAGCAATTTAGGACTTTGTAGTTATCCTCCTCATCCTTCCCGCTAGACAATACTTTGTTTTAATCTATTTGGGTCGCATAAACACTCCATTATTTGAATGTTTAATTCCATCAATTTGAAATAATCAGTACTATTTCATTAATTTATAGAATACAGTTCTGGTAAGTTGATCACTGAACAGCAAGACCAGTGTTGCGTATTGACCTGACAATAAGGGTCACACAATGACTGAGTTTTGTCGTTGAAACTGTAGGCAACTTTTAGAAAAAGTTCAACTGAGACAGTGTTGATCTGTTTGACTAGAAATCAACACAGCAACTAAAGATAACGAGGTCATTGGGGCCGATACTCTCGGGATAGGTCATAAAACAATCGCATAGAAGCAGCATCTGTGATTTTGTAACTGTACGCATCGACAAGTATAGAAGAATGATGCGTTACACCTAATATCTATACCACAAAGTACATAAATCCGTATCCGGGAGCGTGCCAAATTGGTTCTAGCCGCAGAATGAAATACATGGAATAAATCGGATTTTTATCTTTCCATAACTTATGAATTGTCCTTATCCCACCTCGCATCTGATTGACTCGGAATACAGAATACCCGGAATACACAGGACCATGAGATTGTTCTTTTTTAAATCTATTGCCCTAAAGGAATAAATTCAATTTTCACTTGATGGGCTTATCGACTAGTTATTGATGTATTTGAAAACCAAATGTGTAAGAAGCAGAAACCAAACGATTGGGGTGGATTTTCCGCTGATATTTTTTTCCTTTGCCCAATCCAACCAACTAAATGTAGAACTACAATTTTGGCATTCACTCTTGCCCCAAAACGTTGATGTACGGTGACCGACAAAGGACACTGGACAGCTGTCTCTTCTCTATTCTGGGACTCTGGGTCTTCGAACCGAGCNGAACCGAGCACGTTTGGGCGGAGAGCCAAACCGTTTTGAGTCAAATGGTTATCAGTCGATAGTCTAATCCCATGCCTCCTAAATAAGTGAGGAATGCACAATCTCTGCCCCCCCCCCAACTTGTAAGACCCACGTGGGAAGGCCAATTAACAAGCCTTAGTGTCTAAGACGTCACATGAACTATACCGAAAAGATATACAATTATCACACTGCAGTCTGTTCATTTCCACAAGCCCATCTCACGTGGGAACAGGTTGGTATTCTAAATCACGCTCCCCCTCCGCCACAGTAAATTTAGAAGACCTATTATCAGATTGATACTGAAGAGAGTGAAAATAAGACGGCGAATGTGAATCAGAGTTGACAACTGACTTGGTTGGGTGTAATCACTGCAACTAGCCCACAGGGTTTTTGCGGATGGCTTTGGCCAATGGCAATTCTCCATCACACATCAATTCTCTGCAGATGACCGTTCTGTGTAGCCCGGATAACCGCTTAGGCCGGAGTGTATCACAGATTCCCAAACACATTTAACTCGTAAATAAGTTTCGAAAACGAAGGTCACGGGAACAGAAACAAAATGTTGAAAAAAATTTGGAGCATGCAAAGTTGTGCGCTGAAATACAGTGCGATTGCTCCCAGCTGGCTGTTTTCGCGTTGAACAATCTCGCTAACTACGTCGAGGATTGAACTCTGAAAGAAAGAAAGCACAAATATTATGGAAAAATCCATATTTATTTAACAAAAGTTCTTCATTATGTTTTCCATCCTGCTGCTTGCATAGCAAAATCCGGTGAAGGTAGTTTTCTTCCACCTTCAGAATGGTAGCAGTTGGAATACTTTCGCAGTGCACCACAATGCTCTATCTTCGACGTAGTTAGCGAGATCGTTCAACGCGAAAACAGCCAGCTGGGAAAAAAACAAGACTTTTGCGTAGGCCTACATTAGGAGATATTGTTGTCCGTTATTAAGACAAGTTCTAAGTTTTATTATGGTTATCCGTTAACCGAACTCGCTTCGAAAAATAGTGCGTGCATCTTCGACAAGTCAAGCGTTGGCCCAGTGTCATCATCGCTTGAGTATTTTCCATTCCGAATTTCTCTTGTAGTAATTCTCTACCAACACTTAAGAAGCATCGGATTCGGAATCTATGCTTCTCCTAGGCCGGCCCGAAAATCACACGACCGATCGGGTTGATTTAGCGATTGGTTCAAGTCAAGTCAAGTCAAGTCAAGTCAATTAAAGCTTTATGCACCCGATAGGATGAATTTTCAGCATTTTCGACATGTTACAGTTGAAAAAAAAAAACGTTAAGTATCAGAAAAAGAAGAAAAATATACGTTTACTAAATGACAAACAGATGGGTTTACGTAAAATCCTAATGTGAGAGATGATTGTTCAAGTCAGCAATAATATTTGCTCGGTTGATCAAGATGCGAGCAAAATAAGGGATGTGTGTTATATACACGATATGTGGATGATATTCTGTGCGTG
>UZAN01039374.1:294665-306077 GCA_900618425.1 Echinostoma caproni | reverse complement strand
CTTTCAGACTTCTCCACACATCAGAGGTGTATGATAAACCGGCCTGTATTAGAGAAAGACGATATTGCACCGATTTTACAGTTATAGCCGCTAACGTGATGAAAAGCATGAAACCCTGATGAGTGAACTGATAAAACGGTGCATGTAAATAGTAAGTAACACATCGATTATTGGGTCTTCCATTAAAAAAGAATGGGTAGAAATTTTAATACGGTGATCACAGTTTAAATATTTATGATGACCAGGCTAAGACCGATTTCAGCTCTATTTTAAGTTGCTCACAAGATCTTTTCCTGAATTTGATTGCTATTGGTTAGTTTCTATAGTGAAACCTCTTTCACAATCTCTTCGTTTCATTCGTGCCACGGATGGTTTATGTGCTCTCTCTGGACGAGACTGATAAATAGATTTTTGTCATGACAAAAGTAGATCGAGCCACGTTTTCAGGTTTGCTGGAACCAGCATTTCATCGTCCGTGCAAAACAACAACTACAAATACATGCAAACCAATGCAGAACGAAAGATCACTGTGATCAAACTTTTAAATAAATGCGTTTTGGAAAGCCTGGTGCTTAAATTTTATTTATTTTTCATTAGTTTCAATATTCTCACGATAGTACTGAAAAATCAAGTTACCAAGTGACAATTATTTTCGAAGATCCCGGGTCCGAATAGAAACGTGGGTATGCCGGACACGAGTCCCCAAAGAGCTGTTACTACGTTGCAGAAGTAAAGTCCAGTTTATAGGTAACAGTACTATCTATCGTCAGATGAACTGATATTTCATGGTATCCCTATTCGGTCTTTTGCTAGCCAACAGCGTTGTGTTCAAACCAACTGTAATACCACTGGACTGAGCAGTCGTAGAACTCACGCACGGAGATGGATATAGTCTGTATGACTAATAAATAAAATGATGTATCACAAACGCTGCAGTGGTTTAACCAAGTATATCAATCTCTGAACTGTACCGTTGAGGTTGAAACTGACAATATATTGGAGTTTCTGGATGTAGGTTTGTTCAGAAGAGAAGATAAAATGGACAGGACGGATTCTTAGACCCAAGTGGAATGTACAAAACACCAACTTTCTTAACTTTCATCCTTGTAAAATGGAAACGTATTCTAACCCAGCGCTTATTTCGCGGATACCAGGAAATTTCTTCACTAAACTTATTGGTTGAAAAACTGCGATTTATCCGCCGAACATTGCAAGGCAATAATTATCTGGAAAAGTTTGTTGATCAGAATATAAGGCATCCTTAAGAAGAGGAATGGTTCGTCTACGAAATAATAGTTTGTAAGGTATTCACATCGACATTACACTGCAGTCACAGAGAGGTCTGTACGATCCACTTTCCCCGAACCCTTTCCCTATACCACCGGTGAGGTGATTGTAACAGAAAAAGCTGCTATACCTGACCTCCATCTTGTTGGTTTATTCTCCCAAGTGCATTTTAGGCAACTATTACATAGGTTACATAGTAAGACTTTTCTTTCAATGTAAAGAGCACCAACTGTCTGAATGAAGTAGGTAGAAGACCGGTACTACATCAAGCGCAATATTCGACCATCTCATAAACAGTGGACATAAGATCCAACCGGTAAAATCTTGCATTGCTGTTTAGCGAAATTAAGTCAGTTGATCAAAGGCGGTTTGAATAGGAAAACTTACCATGGCCGAGGTATTGATTATCTTAGTTAGATACAGGAGTTATTACTGAATTACGATGGGTTACCACGGCAACAACGTAGTCATTTGATTAAGATGTTTGGTCTGTAATTTACAAACTATGTAGATCCATTTTGTTCTTGCAGGATAACAAAAGAACGGTTTCGGCTACAATTGTACGCTTTAAGATTGAAGATAACTTAGAAAAATGTGGTATCTGATTAAAAATGATTCGTCCTGGTGCAATCCTTACAGTGTGAGAAACTCTCCTTTGTGATAGAAATCTTTTATACTAAATTGTCTTCAGTGCACAAGAAAATGCATGGATAGACTTCAACTTCATGCGAGAATTGTCGTAGCCCGGTGATAACCTTGCCATGTGATCACCCCGGGAATGTGTGTGTTCGAATCTCACCACCACCACCATCACCACCCTACTTTCCCCATTGTGTGTGTTGAATAGCAGCCCTTTTATCGGCCGCTTCCCTCTTCCTGAAAATGGTATGTTTGTATATTCAATAAAAGAAAGTGAAATTAGAAGAAAAAATTTTGATATTCACCCAAAATGGGATTCAATTAAAATCTGGATTAAATTGTGGTATTTATTTGGTTTACCCAGTGAACTCTGAACGCATTTTCGGCATGTACCTTGACAGTACAATGTGTCATTTTCTACATTTCCACATTCGATTACATCCTTGTACCGTTTAATCTACCCTTTCCACGATCGCCGCAGAACGGCCTTCATTCAGGATGATTTATTATCAACAGGGATTGGGTGAAAAAAAGGTCAGAAATAGTGAACGTTTGCCGTGTAATGAACTCGATTGCAGTTGAACAAATGTGAGTAAGCTCTTAACGACCAACTTGTAACGGTTTGGATATTTTACTTTTAACACATGGGGACCAAATAATGTTAGGAGTGTATCGAAAAATTGATGCGCCATGTATTGTTTTATTGTGAATGTTATAGTGTTAAAAACACAGCAATGTCGATAGAGAATTACATTCGCCGACGTTTCGGTTACCGTGGGTAACGCTTTTCAAGCCAGGTTACCCACGGTAACCGATACGTCAGCGAATATAATTGTCTACCGGCATCGCTGTGTTATTAACACTATAGCATTCGCAATTTTACTTTTATCTTTCATATTTGCCAAACAAGGATTACCACTCGTTTTTATCCTGGTCTCCTCCTTGCATTTGGTAATTGGTCAGCACAACCCAATTCACTTAACGTATTTTGTCGTACGAAATGGTGTCGTCAGTTGCGAAACCTCATCAAACGGATTTCGTCACCGGATCAAACGATCCGACAAAGTAAGTGAACACCAATAAATTGATCGAATTATGCACATTCCATTCATGTTCAGGTGTTCAGATATCACTCATCCTGATCAGTGGATGGCTGAATATTGTTTTAGCTAATCAATCTCATGAATTAGTTTTTGTGGTTATGCTGCAAAATTTCGGGATAATAACGTATCAATGCAGGATCGGGTCGTCATGCTTTTTTGACGGATTGAAACTCGCGAGAATTAAGTATGCTCCCGATGTCAGCTTACACAGTCATCGGACAGAAGAAGACAGAAAAAAACACATGAACCGTGTCAACTACGAAATAGCAGCCATATCGTCATTGACCTAACGTTGGTTGGAAAATCTCTCGCAAGATAAGATTTATTGAAAATTATTCCATTATTTTGTTCANTGAGTTAGTTACACATTCCTTGATTGGGCAAAACAGCTCCCGAGCGGAAAATATAAAACATTTACGTGTAAGACCAAATGATGAGGTAGAAAGCGATTTCTTCCTCTACAACCTATTGTTTTCACTGATCAAAATGACGGTAACTATTGATTTTTAGAGGAAATGATCGCAGCGAATATAATTATTGGTAGACAATTTCCGAAGCGCTTCATTGCTTCTCATAAATACCTCCCGAACAAACGAAATTATCCAAATATCGTTCATTTGGAATGAACTATGGGCTGTCAAAACACTTCAAAACTTAGAAAGGTAATACTTGTTTGTATTTGTTCTTTAAATATGCTTTCATAGTCATCTGGAGAAATCATGGGCAAATTTTGATTTTTCAAACTTATTTCCCAGTCAACGATTTTGGTAATCGTTTTACTTGCTTTATTGCTTGGTAACTCGTTTCTATATTGATCGATTATACTTCTGCCTCGTCTCTGGCACTTAACGAGTAAAAAACAAACTTACGGTGTTCTGTGTGTCGCATGTCAAAACGTCTCTGTTGTTCCAAATACTATTCTGTAGGGTGCATAGAGAATGCTTCAGGAAATTGAATACTANACTAAGTATTATAATTTATCCATTCTTAGTAATAGTATTGTTTCACACTCATTGTGAAAAACCGTACATCGACTACTGCGTGCCATAGAATGTGATGCTTGGATGAGCTCGTCATTCTATCATTCGATCATAGCAACTAATCACTGTGTATCACCTAATTATTAATTTTTCTACTGAAGGATGAGCAGTAGACAAACTGAACTCTTTAGCCATGAAATCTAACTGTTTAGAGGTGTGATTAGGTAGCCTGTTTTCTGTGACTTCGACCAGGAAACTATCTATGGACAAACACGAGCTAACCCGCCTGACCATATTCACTTTAGGACCAAGTTTTATTGACAACAGAAATTGTCCACAGTGATGATCAAGCGTACGTTGTTGTTTGCTATTTGATTTGCATTGAAATTTAGTTAGTGGTTCACTGAGTCAATTATTATTGCTATTCAACGTTTCAACCACAAACGTTTGGACATATCTTCGGAAGAAGCGCAGATGTTGCAACATTAACTAATTCTTATTTTCTGTTCTGGAAAATCCTTTTGCCTTGGCTATTTTCTCTGAACACTTCAATGTGTTTACAATCATTGATTGCAATGCCAGCTGAACGAATACTATCTAAACGTTTGTAAAAGGGCAAATAAAAACAGGACAGTTTTGTGTGGCAAATTCCCAATACTGTCCGATTCAGTTAGCAAATTGCTAGAGGCGTAGACGTCCTTTTGTGTATTGAAACAATTGTGCACAGAAAACAATGAATTTCACTTGATCAGACTGTCTTCCATTGAATGGATTATATGTTATCAAGAATCGAGATGCCACTGCACCTGATTACCAAAAATAAAGCTCACATTCAGACGATCAAAATGAGTGAAAAATTGTCATCCATTTTTAAGATTGTATCAGACTAGATCAAACTATACCTTTAGCTGTGTGCCTGCAATAACCGTTAAAAAATTCCACAGAATTTTAAAGGCAATTTAACGACTAATTTCGGCAGTTGTTGTACAATCTCGATTAGTTTTCCCTCTACAATCTATGCTACTTTTGTCCTTGTGACCTTAACTTGTAATCGTCCCGCCAAATTGAACTAACACTATAGTAACGAGAACGGTTAACTATCCGATGTAATAAGACAGAACGGATGGTCCGTATAAAAAGAAGGGAATAGTTTACACGTGGTGGAGTGTTAACCTGAAGGTGATTCGGGCAAGCAGTGACTAAGATTAGAAACCGGCGGTCTGTCAGCTGCCTGACCTGATCACGAACAGCACGGTTTCGGTTTATAGTCATATACTCCGTCATGACAAGCACCGGAGCGACCGTAGGAAACAACATTCCGTGCGTTTTTGGAAACATCAGCAGAAATTCATTCACCATGTACTCTGCGCAGTTACCTTAAGTTACAAGTTCAAACAATCGATTCGGTGGACAAGTCACTGCAAAATGATGGATGTGAAGGTCACCGGTTTTGCATGCAGTCTGACGTGGAATGTACCCAGATAATTCTCCAAGGTATTTTTTTGCCTTTTAAGTAAAGTCAGTCGGATGGTTCGTGGTTCATTAGAGAGAATATGTTTCGTCAAATAACCCAGTCGAATGATCTATATGCGCAAACGGTTTGGCTACATAGATAACACAAACAAAGTTTGGACAGTTATAGAATGGAACAATTTACGGGATGTCAGTAAAGAAAACGTCTCATTTTGGATGCGGGATACTGCAAAGAGAACGAAGGACAAAAAAAAACAAATCTCAAATTCGGATTGATTTAATTTATATGACGATTAAAACTATCAAATTTACTAGTAGTTGCTTACCATACTGTAGGATTTCATATGATTACAAATGACTAACTGATAATAATTGATTAATTAGACGCTTTCGTTAATCCTGAGTTCAATCTGATTATTGGACTATGGTGTGTGAAGCATTCAAGCAAATTTCGCGCAGAGTAAGTTTTGACAATTCATTTGGAAATGATCTTTCTCATTATCTAGATATGTGGTAAATTCCTAAGCCATCCTGCTTTAGCAAGATATCTCCCAAACGCGTGGTAGCATTTATTCAATTCCTCAGTTGTGCATAAATTATAAATCATAATGTAAAACAAAAAAACCTTTGTGAAAAGTACTCCAAAAACGCGATTGTCAGCCCCAAAACTCAGTGCTTCTTGGAGAGAATTTGAAAATAAAATAACTTTATTCTAGCTGATATCAATTACGTTGCTTGTGGCATAATTTCTGTTCGAAGAAGTTAGTGATATTAAAACGTTTTCATTGAATTAGCATGAATATCTGAGTGTAATCAGGAGCATTACGATTTTATTCTTCATATCTGAATGGAAATATTCTTATGTAGTGATTGAAGATATCAGCAGAAAGCAGACTGACGGTTCAACATAGAAGTTATCTTTGATAATCTGATAGGGATATAAAGTCACATGTGAGGAAAGATGCCATTTTCCGGTGTTTCATATTTGACTGAATGTGATTCAGCTATCTTCATTTGTTTTCATCCATTTGGACCCATGCAAGAATTCAGCATTTTATTGGCGAACGTTTTAATCCTAGCAAAGGTGAAATATTCAGGGGTGTGTTGTTAGTACCAATGGGCAGAGTTGAAATGCTAGTTTCGATGTAGTAGACATTTGTGCTGTCAACCGCGTCATTATCATTGTCTAACCATCGGAATCTTACCCGGCTCGCCACTACAAGGTGACCGGAGCCCTCCCTCTCAATTTTTACAGCCAATAACATGTCAAACAAGATAACAACTCAGACATGCTCTACTCATTGGATAATCACAGACGAGGTCTGAATTACCAGATTCGTTCTGTACGGTGGTTCGTTGAATCCCCTTGCTTTCATTCCATATTCTTATTCGAAACTCAAACTTGATCCACAGCGGGTTCCGATAACCTTCGGTTTTCCAATTACTTTTGTCACACTTGGTTTCAACGCTGGTGCTTATTTATGTCCGATTGGTCCACCTAAATTTCACCGACGGTGAGTTCTAGATTACGAGGCGGAAACTTCCGTGCCATTGTCTCTATCATTCATTCTGCAGTAAATACAACTTGCCAAATATCAATGACTCTTTACTTTTGATAATATGTCGATTATTAGAAAGAACATTATGGAAAAGGATTGCAAAGAGCAATTCACAATATGGGGTGACTTTAATATCCTTCCGTCAATAAATCAACTACTAAGTGTAAAGCAGAATAATGAACCATGTACATCGACTTGATAGCTCTTATTGCCGAACGTGTTTGTGACCTTCACCTTCACCTTAATCTTGTTCTCACGTCCATTGAATTTCCAAAAATTACTTCAACTTCCCCACAAAGCTCACCGGAAATCTGTTTCTTTTTCATTTTCCAACCAATTTCCTGTTTCATTACAGTCATTTTTGAAGGCGCACAAGCTGACGACATGGTTTCGTTGATTGATATTTCTTTCAAATAACTGTTGGTTCTCCAAATATGTCTCTTCGCCTCGGTTTCCGAATTCTCCAAAGATCTTTTACAAATCTTGTACTTATTTATTCCACATTTTTCTGAATCCATGAACGTCTTTGTTCATAATAGTCGGGTCACTTCTTTTGTCATTCCAGTCTTATGGAAAAACAGATTCCTTTCGCCAACGCCACTCTTTGATTATGCCAGATTTTCACATAAGCATGCAACAACCGCACAGCTGTTATTCACGAGGCTAAGCAGCGATTTATAGAGCGAAAAGAGAAGCGATTATCAATCGCTCCCTCTAAAGGATGGAGATTCTGATCCCTTGCTAAGGCAGTAGTGCTTAACTTTTATGCCACCAAGCTCTCAGTCGTCGTGGAATCATTAAGTGCTTTAATATGCATTTGGTCTGACAAGGTCGGAGCGTTTTACAACCAAATCTTTGTCAATAACACCCTACCCGTTTGACGTATACCACCTTTTATATACCATATGGCAGGACATGTTCTTTTACTGCTCATTTCCACCAGAAGGATAGGCTCAATCATCTTACTATTGAACCCACAACAAACTCGGATATTTCTTTCTTAAGTGGTCCTGAAAAAGCGCTGAAAACGATCTTCTCCTTCTATGTTGTTTATGTATTCTACTCTATTCTAACCCATTCAACCGGCAAAACATTTGAGATATGCTTCATTGTCAAACGCCAGGACACCTCAGACCACGATAACTATCCCCTGATATCTTTCACGTGTGTTATTTAAAGATAATTTAATAAATCACTGTTGATGAAGTCTACAGTCAAATGGAATAGTCAAGAGATCGTGCGAACTTGTTCGTGAACACGACCCTGTGTGGGTGAGTACCGGAATGATGAAGTCACNTCACCACTGGAGTGCTTTCGCACCTGGGTACAATTTTTAACTGACATGTAAGCATATCTCAGCTTGCAAAAGTTATACGAATACAAATACAAATATCTAGCTGAAACAAATCACACTGTGGGCGTGTGCTAGACTTTCCGTTCCCTGTATAAAGTTAGTGGGCTATTATTGAGACAGGTTCGCTATCGGATGCTGGCTACAACGGAAGCCATGGACATTCGTCTGCACAACCCTTCTCTGTGTGCCCAAAACAATTTGTGCAAGCGCCAAGGCTTCCCTTGTCCACACCACACACGCCCTTTCATGAGTACTCTCGATGATCGGATGAATGGACAACCAAATGTATGATAATGGTAAACCCGATTTCCGGTCTCACGATGAAATCGTTCCTAGTAATCTGTGATTTTCTTTTCGTAAGACAAGTAGTGATGTACAGTGATGCATATTGAGACATATTGGCATGAATACGAATATCTGGAAACCAGCTTGTTTGTCACTCTGTCGTTTTGTTTGAAATGGGCTCTGTGGTTCTACTTCAACAATTGAAGTAGAACATTTTATATAATGACCATCAGTACGACTCCTCAATCCAGCAATCTCCCAGTGATCTTCTGATCTTCTTGCTCACATGGTCGGATGCAATGAACAATGCAGGTAAAACTCGGATGGTGACAGTGTGTACATCAACTGCCTCAGATTGTGACTGGCTGAACTACCCAAGTTTGGCGCTCGCTTTTAACTCATACCCTGGACATTCATAAGATCGCATTCCGTTCCGGTCCTGTGAACGCTGCTTAACGTTTTACCCTAAAATTCTGTGATATTCGATATTCGAGCTCATTAATATGATTTAAATCGTATTGATGCACTTGCCTTTGACGTCAATCTACAATCCTTTTTGTATTCATCTTCTCACGCGTTTAACTCCATCACCAGTGATAACCGCTCGTTCCACACAATTTGTTCTCTTTTGCGTCATTATCTTTTGTTCTGTTACGAAGCTCAAATTTGTCCTGCACTCGCATACTCCAATCATGTGCAGGATGAGGCCTTGCCCATCTCGCTGAACTTTCTCGATCGGATTCAACACAAACATATTCGCCTCATCACCTCGCTAACAGAGAATTTTTAGTCACTAACTCCCCGTTGGGAAGTTCCTGCTTTATCCATTTAAATGTTACAAACACAATTTTTGTTCCACGATTCCTTCCTCTCTTCCGCTTTTTCTTCTTAAAGTGGTCGCTTAGAACGACGTTTAACCACCCATTCCAACGAACTATCCCGAGTAATAGTTTCAACTTGCAATTGTCCTTTTTACGGAGGAGAATACGACTGTAGAAAACTCTACCCGTTCTTATCCTCTCTCTAAATCACGAAAATCGGATTTTGAATACGGAAGCAACACGCTGTTTCTAGTTTGAATGTTCCCCTTACTATTTCATGTTTGGTTTATCTGTGGAGTATAGGGTTTGAAACTTGTACTATATTTAATTGTGTTAAATAGAAAATACATTGGCAAACTCAGTCAATAGACAGACATGAACGCACAAAACAACTAATTATATAGAGGATTACTAAACCTAAGCTAATGGTTGTATATGTTCATAGTAAATTTTCCCCTCATTTCAGCGGTTTAACCAGAGCTCATCCTTTCCCCTGCTCGGTCACCTAAGTGACATAAAATGAAACAGGAAAGGTGAGAAAGGCACAAATGCCCTTTATCACAAGGAAGAAAAGGACTAAAAGAAACGAATACTAACTGCAATAACTATTGTAAAACTATGAAACTTAACTCAATCGTGCTGAATCCGTAAAAAGATAACATTTCTACTCAAGGTATCAATCAGATTTCTTCAAGCTTGAAATTAGTGGGGTGATATTATTGGCTAGATATGTACATGTACGTATTCTCACAGAAATTTGTGAAACAATAAAAGTCAACAAATAATCATTTAGCCGTAAATAAGAAGTACCTGATGTATAGCTTCGCAGCATGGCACGGCTTTAGCCGCTAAGTCCTCGTTGAATCAAAGCTATATGAGTATAGCTTTGTTCTCTGTTAACTTGGGTTTCAATAAAACGTTTCTTTCCATTGCGATCCTCTTTACAAATTGTTTCAGACAAACCCAAGTTCTTCTTCTTAAATCTTCTCGGTGAACGCTGTGTTCATTTTTACGGACAGAAAGGTAATAGAACACAACACATTGAAGCTGGATGTTTTTGTGAGCAGTAATCTTAAAGATGTCCACTCGCCTTTTCGATGCAAGTTGGTTAACGGGAAAAAGGAGCATTTTACAAATAAACATTTAATTGCCGAACTAAGGGCAGTTTAAAATATTTACTTTTCTAGCAGCACGTGCAGAAATGATTGATGAAACTTTCGGTCAAGGTAAAATTGTAGAATATCTTTAATATTATATATATATGATATACTGAAGTAATAAGTTTTGGGCATTTTCTCTAAATTTGACTCGTTTTTTGTGTGCATAAAAAACAGTTTCAGATGTGTTAAATATCAATAAATTTCTCACTAATGAATGAATGCACTTATCGATTTTCAACATCTCAATCACAACGTAGTTTAACAGAAACTCGCATTTCAAACGCCATTCACAGTCTCAAAGTATTTTTGGGTGATTTCGTAGAAAAGCCTGGTTTTGAAGAGAAACGCACCATGCTAGGATGGACCAAGAAAATAATATTCTCGGGTGGTACTTGAAAAGAGTTTTTGAAAAATGTCGATTGTTGATCACCATTCACGCGTGAAATCCACCTCAGTCCAGTTTGCCTTTGCACACAGGCAGTGTTCCCGTGGGGACTGGAACATTCTGTCTGTCTATCTCAAACTGTCTCACAATTGTTTGCTGAATTGACCAGGAGGTCCCAGTGAACGAGTTGACTGGCTTTGAACAATCTTCACAGAGCTTCTCGCTTTGTGAGTTGAAACACGAAATGTGGTTTAGTCCATCCGAGCTTTGCTTTCCTCCGTCCCCAACAAAAAGAATGCTCGGTTGTTTTAATGTGTACGATGTTTGAGTATCACAGTGGATAATCTTTTCTGAATAACACAAACC
>UZAN01039374.1:253282-294656 GCA_900618425.1 Echinostoma caproni | reverse complement strand
GTAGGTCCACCGGTCGTAAACAGCAGCGAACTGGTGAATAGAAGCCGGGTTGATATTTTGCGATCACAAAATGTCCTCGGTGTAGGGCGGTGGTGATGGTGAATAACCAGAGGGAAACTGTTGAGAACAGTGAACTCCTGAGATCACTGGGAAAAGAAAATCCGTCAAATACCTATTAGCAGAGCACATTGAAGATGTGTTATCACCAAACTGATGATTCCTTTTTGTCAGGCGAAACAGGAGTGTAGGCACTTTAGAAACAGTTCCTCGAGAGAATATTTTCAATGAGAAAATAAATAAACGTGGCCCTTCAACACATAATTAACAGAGGATTAACTATTTTTTCATGACACTATTGAACGAAATTCAATAATGTCATTTGTATGTTCATAACATGATGAGTTTTCTGAAGTTTTTTTGAAGGGGAAGGTTGGTTCTAATTTCCTTGCCACTGTCACCAAAGTATGTTGTTTGACACGCGGTGATGCTATATTCCGCTGCCCGTTGGTGATTTCATCTCTTTAGGCTACATGCTGTTGGGTGATCGAGATATTCACTAAACTTAAGCATTTTATTAGTAAAAAAAATAAATAAATAAAATTTGGTCTTTCAAGCAACAATTTGGTAATTATTTACAAAAGCAAATCACTTAATGCTTTCACAAAATACACTACTTACGAGCTAAGGGATTCATTGAGTAACCCTAATTTGTTTCCGTTTACCAGATGTTCCACTGTTGAACCCATTGTTTGTGGCACAATCTTTGGTTATGTAGTTTCCGCGGTTCGGACTGAGTTTTGCAACAAAAGTGAAATATATGCGTTTAGTCTCTGCTATCCTAAGCACGAAAAAACAAAATTTCAGTAAACTTGATGTCGAGTCTATAACTGTTCGACGTCTACCGCAAATGTCTCCCTAATCTCGGAGTGGTTCACTATATTTGGGGTTGTATTTTTATCTAAAAGCTAACAAATCTCACGTGTCACGTAACAAATAACCTCATGTTGCCGAATAGAAAGAAGAAACTGATTAGCTTCGTTGTTTTTCTTTTTTTCTCTTTTATACTTTCTGAGACTTCATTCGCCGATATAAATGGCCGAGATAATATGAAGCCAAGCATCCATTCAACCGGATAAATAAAGCTAGTTCCAACCTCGACCGTTACTGCAGATGCCTTACCATGCGACTGATACAAGTTGCGGCACAAGTAGTGCTGAGAAAATAAGTAATCATGAATGAGGTTATGCATACAATTTTTTTATTGCTGGTTCTCTATACTATGACAAAGTACCACAAAATACTCACAATAAATGTGTAAAGGCACGAATATCGGAATATGGGAAAGTATGCCCCAAAGAGTAAGTAAATAACGGCTTCGTGTGAGGGAAAATAGCAAAACTATGTGCGATGGTCCCAATATTGTCCCCAGCCAAGTAGCTGAGATGGGTTCAAACACTCAAAGTCTTCCGTCGACCAGCTGGGCACTTGTGGTTGCAAATGGGCCGACAGGATGTTTGAGGTTGTCAGTACCAGATACACTAATGAAAGGACAGTTTTTGACTACCTCAGAAGATGAGAGTACGTCTTGACTTGGTGTGATGGCTTGTGCTCCTCTGTGACCAAAAGAGCTACACAGGATGGCTTTTGTTGAATCAAACATCTAATCATACCTGGAAGGTCGCGGAGTAGAGGTAAAACAAAGTTCAATCTCCTGGTCCTTCAAGTCAGGAGTTCGATTTGAGTTAGCGTGACAGTCGGTAAACGCGTCGGATTGATTGATCCAAGTTATTGGGCCGCCAATACACGTTAACCGCTGCCTTGAGGTTAGGTTCGTGTTCGAACTGAGGGCTTTATTTGAAAACCCTTACTGTTCTCCTGCCTAGTGGTTGAACTACCTGGTATGTCCATATAGTTCCGATGAACACAAGCTACAAATAAATTCAAACTTCATCGGTGGTCCCGCAGGATAATCAGGACCGCGTTGCTCATTGCATCGAGCGGGTGGGTAACCTGCTGCTCCTTTGTTTACTTCTGTCTTCTATAGCCAACCCTGACCCTCTGCCCCTTCTTATGATCCGTAACATCTTTTTAACCAAGTTGTTCTTGACAGGCCAACGGTCGCTGCCAAAAGGGACTGTAAGTAGTTTGACTTTGAATAAACTGCAGATTTTGAAGTCTCGTCAGCTTCTCGTTCTGGGGGCTTCCACCTTGGGAACTCTGAAACAGGTGAGTCAACAAGTGTGTCTTGCGCGTACAATGAAGTCTTTATAAGTTGATTTCTGTTGCGTATCAGATACACGAATTCAAGATCCCAGTATTCCAAGGCACCTGAGTGCGCTGGGTCCGTCCTCGAGGTATTTCATTCCTACAACAGGAGACAAGAAAGTTCGCTTACTGGGTCAACGCCGTGTAGGATTCGTACCAAAGGATAAGGCTGAAGCGTTACTGATAGATTGGATTACCGTCAATATTCGTTTGTGCACAATGAGCTTCCAGGGTCGGGTTAGTTTTTGGGAGGACGGCAACACTAAGAGGTGCTTGTTTATTATTTCCGCATATGCACCAACCACTTGCAGTCCCAATTCACAAAAGGAAGATTTTTATGACAAGTTCACCGAGCTCATCCGATTGAGCCGTATCTCTGGCGTGAGAGTGCTGGCAGGTGATTTTAACGAACAGGTTGGAAAACTGAGTGCATCCAAAACCAATCTAGGAATGCCTTTCTCTCATCCTGTCCAGCAAACAGTCAACGGTGATCGATTACTTCAATTCTACGCGGATCATCGGTTGTTCCTATCTAGCACCGGCTTTTGACACAGCTCGTCTAACGGGTACATGATGTTCTAGTTCAACGGGAGCGTTCATCCAAATTGATCAAATGACGGTTAGCTGCCGTCGGTGTGGTATGGTACACAATTGCAGATCCCATTGACCCAATTGCGTTGAGTCGAATCATGCGCTAGTTCTGATTTGCTTCACTCTTTGACTCATCGATCATCGGGTGGCATCGCCTCCTCAATTAGCCTACCATCGTCTGCGCTATTCGTCTGCATGCGCACGTTAAGAAGAGGAGGTGGAACCGGACCTAGTAGAACTGTGATATGGTGGAATAGACTAATAGTGAAATCAAATCAGATGTGCGATACACTCGGCAGAAAACGTCGCTGTGGGACCGAGCCCGAAGTTCGTCGAAGACATTGGATCCCTCAGGTGTCATTAATCCTAATGGATCAAAAGCGATCGCAAAACCTGGTGGGCAAAATAGCTAGCGAAATGGAGGTAGCTTCTGCATCAAGGAATAACCAAATACTGCTTCATCTGATGCGCATCACCGGATGTCGTCACACATCGGTCAGTGAGACCATTTGTGATAAAATTGAGCAGTGTATACTTAATAAACAACAAGGCAGGCAATGATTATCTTTTCCACTGGTTTACAAGCTTAACTCGCAGCATTTGGTCGGAGGAGCGTGGCCCTTTGTGCTAGGGTGAAGCGTTGATCTTCCAGATCTTAAAGAAGGGATCTCGAAAAGACTGCACCACACACTGCAGTATTAGTTTGATTCTGATAATAACAAATTGTTGAGTTCTGTAATACTTCGCCGCTTGAAACCCCTAAGGGAGAAGAACAGTAAGCAGAATTTGCGGTTGTGTTGACTAAAAGTTCACTCTACGTCAAGTCCTCGAATTGTGCCATGCAAACCGTCGGTCATCAATCTCAGTGTTCCTTGACATAAAATCAGCCTTCGATGCAGCTGGCTGTGGAAATCTTATGAGGTCGCTGTTTCTCAGATGAATGCCGCGGAAGTATGAAAACCCATTGCGTTTGCTACACTGCATACTTCTGGTAGCGTAAGGGTCTACATTGAGCTAATCAAGTCGTTCAAACTGGGAGCGGTGTTCATCAGGGGTGCCCTGTTTTGTGATTTCTGTTCACTTTTGTCGTAGGCAAAGTAATGAAGAACGCACTCAGTGGTTTCCAAAATCGTGGAAAGAAAATCTGTACTATTTAGAATAGGCTAGCGACATCATTTGTCTGTTCTAATGTATGGGGGATGCACAGAGAGCTCTCGACAGGTTTTAATGTTCTGCAACTCCATTTGATATGGGCTTTTTACCTTCAAAGTGCAAAGTGATGCTCCAAGATTGCGTATCGTCTACCTGGTCACTGATGCTTTGTATTCAATAAGAGGATATAGTGGAATGATTCTCCTACTTGGGTAGCTGTGGGACAAACGTCGGCAGCATAGTTACGGAAGTAACCACCCGCACTTACAAGGTTAGATCAGCTTATAGAGGACAGGAACAGTTTTGGTGCAGACGTGAAGTTTCGTTCAAGCTGAAAGGTGTCATATACCATACCAGTCGGCAGTCAGTTCTGCCTTATGTTTTCGAGACCCTAAATTTGCACGTGTAAGATATTCGTCGTCTGGAAGTCTTCGACTACCGATAGTTACGTAATTTAGCGCGAGTTGGATGGGGCGAGCGTATAGGCAACTCTCAGGTAGGTCGTCGCGTATTTGGTAATAATTCGGTTGAATATTTATCATCACGTTGTATTCAGATGATTAGGCTTTGCTGGTTTGGACACGTATAACAGAAGCCTAGATATCTTTCACCGCACGGCGTCTTATTCGCGGTTTCGGCTCCAGGTTGGAAGAAGCCACGTGGAGGTCAACAGATGACGTGGAAATGAGGCATGAAAAATGCACAGAACGATTAGGCAGAATAGATGTCTCCCGTCTTCAATGTTTTGGTCCGAATGACTCTCCAAGTCGCTTGGTGAAGACTCCAAAGGATATGGCAACTAACCGACAGCAGTCGTGTTCTTGTTGTAATTTCTTATCAGGTCAGAATGCTTGAACCGGTATTAATGCACAGGTAGGTTGTGCACTCTGTGTGTCATCCGTCTCTTCCTCTCTCTCATTACGCCCAATCCGTCTCCATCTTGTACTTTATCACTTAATTTGTGTACACTGTGAGCTAGGTAGCGATCGGTGAAGCTCGTATCACTGTTTCTCTTTGCACAGATAATGATTATGGTGACATTGATTAGCACAAATGGTTTGATTTGTTCGTGGTCGTTGTACAAAAGGAAAAATCACATTCTCTTACGCAATTGTAACGTACTTCTTACAACTGAAAATGGTATATCAGACAAGTAGAAGCAGTTTAGGAAATTTCACTTCTCCCTTATCTTTCATTACAACAATAACCATCCATTGGCTCAGATAATACAGCTCGTGGTAGCATCATGCCTTGGATTTTTGTTGATATTCGTACCGATAATCCAGAGGTTTGCTCCCAATCGTTTTATGCAAATTTAACTATTCTTGACAAGCGCGTGCAGTAGAATAATAGCGGAATAGATATTCGTTAATTGGCCAGATTATATCTCGTTGAATATCATTGGCCATTCTTCGAGGGATTGGATCGTAAAACATTCGTATTATATACAGAGTTAATCAATGCTAGACTTAATCGCAAAAGTGAAAACTCAGCGTGATCCTCCACTAAGAACCACGTAAATGGAATGGTGGATATGAATGGCTTCTAACTGAATGGCTTTGAAACCTCGAAGTGCGAAGACCGCACAAGCCTCGCGTCTCAAAATGCATCGTGCTATCACTCTACTTGAGAAGTTAAATAAATGTAGTCAACTGTGCCAGTAAATCTGAGAGTATTATAATCTTTTTGCTACTATTTGTACGTGAAATTTTCAAAGGGGTAACAGCATCGATTCGGTGAACACTGCAACTGTCGGCTGCTCAGCCTAGTCCAGGATACTTCGCAGACTCTTCCTTATATCTATACCAGATGGTAATTATCAGTTCTCCAGTTACGCTTAAATTTATTGTATTTTAGGATTTGTTTACCGGTGCAAAGCAACATTACATGAGCAGACGGAAGAGGCAACTGCGTGTTTGAATGACAGAACACATTCTCAACTCGGTTCGACATTTCATGGCGATATCAAACACAATACCTGCACGTATACAACTGCGTCATCCGAGGATAACACGACATCTGCCGCAAGAAAATCGCAAAAGAATGAAGCATGTTTTTAGAACTGTTTGGTACAACGCAAGATGTGAAACGGTGAAGATATCTCGAAGATATTAAGATTAGTCTTGGAAAACCAAGTTGTAGCATATACATATACAAATATATATTTCATAATAAGTAGTATCTGAATGACTACACAAAATTTCCCTGGAAGCACACCACCGGTTTCGCGGTTCTTGCAGCTCGTCAGGAATGCGTATCCGGTAATGTTTTGTCAGTTCATTCATATGTTTGTACCCAGGAAGTGTATTTTCGTCACAATAACCTTGCTTGCAACACCGGGTAACCATTGGATAGAGAGCTCTTTCAGAGCCAGTCCAATGAAGAATCAATGCTATGATTCGATGTTTTGTAAGCGGGTTGGATGCTACTAATCGCAACAAGTATATATGTATATGTATAAGTATATGTATAAGTACACATATATACATATGTCTAACGCTGTGCATGTCTCGCCAAGTTGCTGGTCATATTTTAGATAATCCAAGAACCCCTTTGTGAATATCTCGTGAAAGTGCTTTAGCTGTTGTTAACGATAGAATTTCCACTCACAAGGAAACCACGTATTTACTTATCTGTTTCAAAGATCATTTTATAATTCACCAAGGCTTTATTTTTTAAACGCAAACCTCCTGAGTATGTTCACAGTTTTCTTCAGTGCGTATCACTGAATACTCTCTTGATCACTTCAATGCTGCACTTTGCATTTTTTAATTCTCGATTGAAAATGAAGCATACCATGTGCCGGCATATCTGGATGTTCGCTTAACTCTTCTGGATGATGAGTCGATCCGACGGTCAGTCCACCGGAGCGACGTGAAAGGAGCAGTATATTCAGTTCCGTTGTTTTTTATCATTCCGCATAAATAAGTACCCCGCCAACAAAGAGAGAAGAATCTGTACAGGAGACATGCTGGTTAATGAACTACGAAATGTGCGGAGTATCTTCATCCAGAATAGATATTCGGAGCACCTCGTGGAATCTGTAATGTGAAGACACCGGGCTGTTCCATAGACGGTCATTGGTCAGAAAAATTCTGTGTGCATCTCTCTACCAGTTAAATGTGATAGCGACTGTACATAGAAGTCTACTAGTGGTCACCGGACAAACGTTCTACACTGGAAAACTAGAGACCGGATTCACATCTAGCCGCATCTAGCCACATCTAGTCTTCAGTTGACGGATAGAACGCCCGATTCTGCTCTCTCTTGCTGTGTTTACTGTTTCACTTGCACCTGTGGAGCAGGGTGTTGGCCACACATCTGTTTCAACATATCCGTGAGCATCACCCTGTGTGGTTGAGAATTGTGCCGTTGTGTCGCAACTTGTTGACACTAATCATACCATAACCGTGACCGAAGCATTCCGATTTCTATACAGCGTTAGAATGGGTTGGTCTGGACACGTGCATTTCCGTATCCGAGCTACAACGGAGGCAGTCAGCATCCGTCTTCCCAAACCCGATTTTCGTGCTCAAAAGCACTTTATGCAAACACTCAAGCTCCCATGGTCCGATAGCCGAAAAGAGACACGTCATGTAACATCCAAAGAAATGACAATTAATTCTTAACGAATTCAGGTCACCCACATGCAAATTGGGGATCAATTATGTTTCAAGCTGTAGAATATTTAAATTTCTTTCCTTTCTTTCCAAACCGCTTTTTTGTTACCGGTCATTTATATTGTGTTGTAATGGCATGATTAAAATACACCGAGAACGAGCTTGTATGTCAATTGTCAGTATTTATATTTCACAAACACTTCAAAATACGGCGGTGGTCAAGCAATTTAATTGAACCACCTATGACCAAGATAAACGTCGCCGTAGACAAACGGGAGCAAAACGCTATTTTCATTGAATTATTAGAAGGGAAAAGACCACTCTTTTATCCGCCCGGACAAGGAATTGTTTCACTGAAGTCAATACTACGTCTCTGAATACGTTTGTTTTACCGTGGAAATATCACAGGATGGTAGGCTGGGTCAACATTGCTCAAGAAATATTCAGGCCCTACGCCAGCGTTGTCCCTCGGAATGTTTTTCTGCCAGCTTATATATAAGAGTTGATCACAAAAGGACACTTGATTAATGTATATATCCTTTTTAAAAGCCAAGCGGTTCAAACGGAAAATGAGATAAAAAATGTAATCTGTCCAAATATGAACCAGCATCAATTCACTTTCTTAATGAAAATGAAAATAAGAGTTTATACCTTATGAGCCCTATGCTTGGATACTTGTGATGTGTATATTGACTTCCAAGTGCGTTCTTGTAAAACGCTCTTTTATATTGATAATAACAACAACCCCCGTATTTCCTTCAATTCAACAGACAAAGTCTTATGGTAGTTAGAATCTCCGTCGCACATAAGTGATTGTGCCTAGGACATGTCATCCATGTCCGTGTTCTATTCTGCTCATAGATTGAAACACAAACGGTTGGCACGGAGTGTGAATCTATGTATATCTGTTTTGATTCCTCTTTTGGGTCAAGACACGTCACACAAATGGAATTCTGATCGGTCTATCCAATGCAGAATTCAGTTTGTCCCCGGACATTGGTTATCAGGGAAGGGAAAGCTGTCTGTGTTTGGGCTACTTCCAGCTATCATCGAGCCCGAGGTATTAGCGGCACTGAACCAAACGTTATGACATACCGCTCCAGATGAGATGATGGTGGTCTAAATTGTCTAACCATTTTCCCTGGTCAATATGATTATTTGATGGTATAAATTATCCATTAGTGGTGATACTGCTTTATACCTTCGTTTATTGTTCACAACTTCCGTGCTCTGGAGAAATTTTATCTATACAAAAACATCACATAAATCATGGGTTTACAAATGACATACCTTGATGCGGAGCAAGTGGCATTTAGTTAAATGGTTCACCTGTCTTGTACCAAGAAATTATTTTAAAGATATCGTGTACAGCAATCAGTCATTAACGGCCATCCATTGACACCACACACAGCCATACACTTCAAGATATGATGCAGTCTCTTCAGTTGCCCTTTATTCGACAAACGTAATGGATTATCTCAGTTTTATCTCTTTTTGGTTTGGTCCAAACAGTTGAACGTGTGTTCTTCATGGTCAGCAAGATGAAATCATATCCGATTCTGTGTCGCTGGTTGATAAATGAGGTTGACATTTATCACAAGCATTTACGAAACATTACGCATCAGAATGCTATCCTAATTACAATGGCGAAAACACCAGATATTCCAACAGGTGAACAAAGTTGGTGTTTTATTCTAGCCTAAGCAGACGTGATCCCTCGTCATCCGCTTTGATGGTCACACTTTGTTGGGCTTGTAGGCAGGGTGCAAAGGTGATGCGATGAAAGAAATCAATCAAACCACTAGCTTTGGGACATGGTATTCCGTGCTTGGCGTACTGGTCAAAAGGAGAGCAAACTGCAATAACCACGGTTGTCTTTATAGAAGTAATGAACATTGAGCTTCACAGAACACATATGGTTCCCAGCATAGCAAAGTAATCGCAGCATCCTGTTGATACATGAAACGGTGTTATCGATCAAAGATGAAAGCTGCTGACAAAATGATAACTCGCAACGGGTTATGGACGTTAAAAAGTGAAGGGGAAGGACGTTAGAGTCCCGTTATGTAAGTCTACCTTCCCATGACGAAACTGTGTCAGAGACCGTTAGGCAAACTCTGTGAACTTCGACAAATTGAAATTTTTACTGCATTGACAATTAATCTCAGGACAGTAGGTGGGCTACAGAGCAGATATATTTACTGATTCTGTCGTTTCGATGGTTGTGCTGATGCTTTCAGTTTTTTATGTACATTGCATAATGGGCGCAAGAGCACTTAATTAAAACAGACCGGTGGCATTATCTGGCCCAGTCGCATACCGGAGTTAACAAACCAGCGGTAAGAGCAATGTTTTCAGTCTTTTCAAAAAAAAGACTGACTGGCAAACATTCTCGTTTTAGTGAGTCGTAGCCGTGCCAATACAGATCATAAGACCAGAATTCAGATTTACAATGGCTTTGCAGTTGTTTGTTCATCCCTAAGATTACTAAGTATGTGGGGTATATAGAGTAGGCCTGAGGTTTATAAGCGACTGCTCAAATTGTTTTGGGGATCACAGAAAGAGGGGGTCTCGCCAAAAAATTCACCCCAATTTTACTGCATTTGATAAAAAAGACCTTGGGTAGTCCAAGGATCTAAGACAAAGCACGGAAAGCCTCGGTTACGTTCAAGGTGCAATCTGTTTCAGCTAGTTGATGATCCATCGGTAGAGGTCAGCAACATATCACCCCAGAAGACGTGAGATCGAATCCGTACATCGCCGCCTAACCTGCTCCATTCACTGTGTTCTATGGCATTTCTTTCATTGGCCGCTTCACTTCCCAAATATTGTAGTGTCAGATACTCAAGCAAAACAGGCGAACTTAAAAAAATTAAAATGGTTAGAAATTATCGCACTGCAGTTCTCACACATTGTTGAGCTTACACAGGATGAACTAGGTCGGTAAATTTTCTTTTTCAATTTGCTTCTTTTTATTGAACTACGGAGATACCATTTTTAGGGAGGATGAAACGGCTAATCAAAGGGCTGCCATTCAACACACAATGAGGGAAATCAGGCGGTGATCATGGGATTCGAACACATCTTTGGGGTGATAATTTGGTGATGTTACCACCGGACAACCGCCGCCCCATGAGAGACAATCTCAACGGAACAAACGAAAGTCAGCAGTCCTACGTCGTTTTGTGCACAATATCAATTAATGAAGCATTGGTGTCTAACTTGGTCGTCTGCCGAATATATCTTGCTTTTCTCAGCAGACTTGTCATTATACCCTGTCTGGATATGGAACGAGAAGCAAAAGACATTAACTAATTTTTCTGTTTAGTTAGTTGTTTGTAACATTGCCGTCCTGGTAATTTTAACTCAATTATTCAAAACGGATTGCATTTGAAGATAAAAATTAGTCTCCCACTAGGGAAGTACGGCCTTTGATTGGCTGCGCTACGTTTGTGTTCATTCTCACATTATAATCTGTTGCTTGGTTTCCACTCTGTTCACCATACATTCGTATTACCGGGAATTTTTCCTACCATCAAAGGATAATCATTATTTTTTTCAAAATGTATTCAGCTCATGTGGTTCTACCTGAGCTGGATTTTCTGGTTGCAGCAAGAAATGCAAGCGTGCATGATGGCAGCCCGTACTTGCACACCCTCATTTTGTAAAAATGACTTATTCATAATCGGTCAGTTCCAACGTTCGCTCACTGTTGATCAAGTTGGCTGACCACACTGATATACTAACTTGTAACGTGCACACATACACACAAACACCTGCGTGATGTGCAAATAGGAATTGTGGTTAAACCAAAACATAGAGGATTTGCTGGGCAACATACCTGCTCTCGCAAGTATTCAAAGAGAAAGAAGCAAAAAGCAAACCCGAGGCTGGGTAATAACCTACGTTAACTGGAGTTGTTGCTGCAAGTCTGAAACGTTGTATGCCGTATCCTGTTATGGCATTGACTACCTTACTGTTTCATGCTGACCTATGTAATGGCAACGGATCAGACTGCTTTGTGAGCGGGAGAAACGCCCTACAAAAAATGATTGACGTAAACCGCCTTAATGCTGCTTTCACTTTCAGATAATCTGGTCTTGAAACCCCGCAGATTATCTGTCTACGGTAGATCCGGTCACCCATGAGGACGTTCATCATCTGCTTACAACTACAAAAATCGCGGGTGCTGTTGGCCGTCTATGTTGCAACATATCACTGGCTTACTCATAGTTACGTTCGCATCCGTTAATAATCAGTCCATTTACACATGTTCAATCCCCGATTCCTGGAGACCGCTTTTCATTGCTCTATTGCAAAATCATCTTCATCTACCATTTTACCCAAATGCTTTTGTCCCACCGCCATCACGTCCTCTGAATGTAAACTTGTAGAGCATTATATTGTTACCCAGTTGATGCCTGGTATTAGTGGTACCAATAACCCCCGTTCAGAGCACGTATAAACTCAGTAGATGTACTGTGGATGTTGTCTCTCCACTTATGCATTTTATTGGCAAATTTTTAAATGATTTCCAAAAATCCATTGGTTGCTTCCCTTAATTATTCATCGCTTTAGATTTCGTTCCACGGTCTCTTCTTATCCGGAAGTGACAATCATTAGGATGCTCCACCACTTTTTGTTGTGGTTGATGGACTATTTCACAGGAAAGATTTAAAGAATCGAAAGCAAACGGTACTAATTCCAAAAACCGATAGCGAATAATGCTAGAGTCCTTCTGTGTGCTGTGCTCGATCCATAGTTATTTTCAGCATCCATGAGTGACTTACTCTCTATCCCGCCAGCGAAAGCCTTTAAATATAATACAAAACAATAAATACCCTGCTGGGAAATTCAAAAACACTTGAAGTTTCCTACTTTGGTATCCAATACACTCCATTTTGCGCATTCAACGAGACTGCGCCTACTGTGCACTCTGCAACAAAAATATTGCACTCTCCTGTGTTTTTGTAATATCTTTACTCCCCCATGTACGATCATCAATCACCACTTTGAAGACTCCAAACGAAAAACAGATAATGAACGAAATTACCAGATTTCATCAAGTTACTTCCTATGTTCACGAACATAAATCGGACAATCCAAATTTTCACTACGGTGCAACCGCACCTCCGCCCTATCACGCTTGAATTTTTGCACATTCAACTTGGTTTTAAAACGAGTACACTAAATATCCCGGGTAAGTACCATGATGTGGCAAATGGTAATCGTGGTGAGTCAGTTAGAAAGAGACTGGTGTAAGCCACGGTGATATGACAGCCTAGTGACACGAAAGCCATATTCTCTCAGTGACCTTGAATGAACGATACATTCGAGATTGTCACTAAGCTTCTTGGTTAGTGATGATGTTTTTCGTGAAATCAGATATTTGAATCATAAACCGATAAAATACAGACATTATTGAACTAGACGGCAGAAAAGCCGTTCCTATAAAGGTAAGAGTGGGTTGCTACGTATGTCGCTGAATCATGCATCTGAGGTGAGAACGGTGCTTGAGTTGAGCAATTCGTTAGAGACGATACAACGAATACTCAAAACGGTCCAGTTATTGAGAAGCTCTAAAAACTTTAGAAACAGAAAATTGTTTCTAGGTGAATGAGTGTGTCTTATGTCGTAGACGGAAATTTTGGAATCTAGAAAGACGTTCATTGTTAACTGAAAGTCGTGTAACTTCGAAAAACAAGTGAAAAGTCGCATACTTTAACCGCGGAAAGCAATTTAATTTAGATGAACTCGACGCGTGAAACCACTACTGGTATGATCTGACAAATAGCATACCGGCACCTAAAAACACCAATCAACGTTCGGAAAGTCGTGATGATACCAGGGTTCTTACCAAGCAACGATCCGACCAAACTTGCTGCACCACGTGTGTTGCAAGACCTTGATGCGTATATTCATACATCAAATGTCATCGTGAAGCTAATTTCCAGCATGATAGCACCGTAGCTCACGTAAAAAACAGTGCGTTATTATTTCACGGCATTAGAGGAATGGTGTGGCTTCAGAGGAGCTCAGATTTAATCAAAAAACATTTTTTTCTTTCCTGAAACAATGTCAGATAATTCCAGGTTCCCAGTGTAAGGCACAAAGTAGGTGAATTGTTGAGCACGGATTGAAATATGATGGAATCGGATTTGATTTAAAATGTCACATTGAGTATCATAGAGGACATTTTATGGAAATTCTATTGAGCTGTAATAATTTTGTCTCGTTTAACCTTTGATTTTTTTATATGCTTTCATTGAAATAGAAAATCATTTATTAAAACTTGATATTTCAGCCTTTCAGTTGGTTCCCTTCTGGACTCTTCAAAATGGGGATGATTGTGCAGGTGAGATCAAGGATATTGAAAAATTCCATACTTATTTCGTGGGGTGTATTCGTCTTCTGATGGGAAATATGTCATCAATGACTAAAACGGTAAATGAAATTTTCATCAAGAATAAACACATAGCTTTAGCTTTTCCAATGGTGTATTTTCCAGCTGCTGTAGAAAAATGGTTTTGGTTCGACCAACCAGGCGCATAGTTAATTTTCAGCGGATGTTCACGAAGAAGCCATTTTCCCGAATTTAAATTATCTGTTTTCATGTAAAGGGTAAAACACCATTGCGATTTGTGCAAGCTCGCTCATTACAGTGAGCCGCTTTGTTTAACATTACCTCACGGTTTACGCCGAAGAATTGAACTGAAGCGTCACCTCAGAGCAGCGGACCCTTTCAGTTTACTCCGGAGACGAGTTCCATAGTGTTTTAGACCTTCACCCGTTTCCGTAATGTAACTGTTTGACACACGAAAGAGTTTTCAACAACACTGAAACTTTGTCCGATACGATTTGCACTTGGTGCTGGACACATTTTATTCTTGTCGGATGGAGCAGAAAGTATATTTTTCAGATAAAACGGATCCTCTGTCCATTGATGCTTAGCGTCAGCGAATCCGATGGTCATACCCCGTTTATTGTGAAATAGTAAAAATCATACATAAAAGCAATAACAAATTTGAGTGACCGATATCATTATAGAACAGTAATTTGCGATTATACTCCTCACACGTTCAGAGACAAGCATAAAATATGGTTATTTGTAGTCATGATATACCAGTCACTTATCGTGAGTGGTTCGTTTCCCCAAAATGTTTATTGCATGATGTTGCGGCTAGTAAGTGTTTCACGTTTAGTCAACACTGTCAACATTCGGTGTTGGAATCCAGATGGGGACCCGGAAGTTGGCCCTTCTGATGAGAACAAAACAGTTGTCGAGTACGCTTGATGGGTTATCATTTGAATGTTTTGATCATAAAATAACATCAGAATTATTGTGACTCTATCTTGAATCAGAAAAGCTGAGCGCCGTTGAATTGTTTTCGAATTACACGAATTCCAGATGTTGAAAAATCTTATACAATTAGCACTACATAGTTTGCGCCGAACATTTTTCACTGAAAAAAACAATCGAGTCCTCAAACAAACAAAAATCGTTGCTCCAATCAGTTCTTTATTGGAGTTTGCCCGATTGCACAAAAGATTTCACCTAGTTTCAGCAGTTAGTACCCTTTCACATGACTTATGGAGACCACTCAATGGAAACCACGAGCTTGTAGGGCTAAAGATTCATTGTAATAGAATATTTGCTTAGTGGTCACATGAATCTGCTGGACTTTTGTAGGCTGATCTGGTAGCACAATCAAAATAAACGTATCATGAAAATACATAGGTAAACGTTCAGAGAGATAGCTCGTGATGCCATAGTTTCATTGTATCAAGAGTTAGCCATAACTTCTGGGAACAAAGACACAATAAGCGCGAAGTTCCCCTCGCTAGAGTTAGTGAAAAATCCCGAAGCCTAACAGAGAATTGTATTTGTAAGCATATTGCTGAGAACAGTGCGACCGAGAGCGGTATGCCCGCCGGCACGAATGCGCTGTCCGCGTTTGGAGTAGTTTGCGGTTGACTGGTGACTGTCACTCCAAACAACATAGCATAACGTTTCAGGAAATCATCTTTTATTTTTGACATGACTGTTTTGTGTATATGAGTAAAGCAAGCTTTTCGAGCAATGCGATCGATATATTTCTTACGTACAGAAAATGTACAATGAAAGTCACTGGCACCGATCAGATTTTCTCAAGTTCATAGAGATAAGCAAGGTAAGAGTAATGACACTTTCTGCTCGCTATTGCAAATTGCTTCCATTCGAACGCGATGGAAATGTTTGTGATAACCAACAAAGACCACTGGACAGCTGTTTCGTCCTGTTTGGGACTCGTCAACAGTGTGTACTTTTTTGTGTCCCTGTCAGGACTCAAACCGCGAACTTTCGGGTTAGAAATACAAACCCTTACCCCTGAGCTACACGGTCGACGGTCATCACCTTGTGCGAACGGCTGAATTGATTTTACGGTGGCAAGCTTGGATTAGCCCATTCGATTGCTAAGAGGCACCAGGAAAAGCACCCTTGGGTGTGGGTTTCACTCTTTGGTAGATCGTTGATTCCCGACACCACAATTTCATGCATTTATATGTAATGGAAATGTGTGTACGCACTGCTGACGAGTCCCAACCAGGACGAAGCAGCTGTCAAGTGCTCTTTGTCGGTTATCACAAACATTTGTATCACATGGAAATGCATGAAATTGTGGGGAATTAACGAACTCCTAGGGAATGAAAACTATACACAAGAGTTGCTTCTTAACAATCGACTGAGCTAATCCAAGCTTGTTACTCCAAACGTCCATTTGATTTCCATTGTATCGCAGCAAAACTCGCAGGTTTCCTCGTGTTTGAGTGGAATATTGGTAAACCGGGAAAAATATCTTGTATGACACATATTGCACTGTAAATAAGTTACTGGAAAAGAATGATTTCCGTAGGTTTACAGTGAGTTCATGCCGAAACTTCTTACTCTACTCTGTAAGCGTGATATTCGAATAGGGTATAGTTATTTGATCGTCCATGTTTACCCTAGATGCAAGCAGAAAAGATGGAACTAAAATGATTGGCGGATAGTGTTAGATTGACTTGATCGTCAGTATTGGTAAACGCATTCTAAACAGAAAGAAAAGCTCATGGATCAGAAGCGAAACCTGGTAGTACCCAAAAAGCAGCTGATTTTTCACAACAGTTTAAAGCCATCAAATATTTCCAGGTCAAATGGCGTAGCCTGAAATTGAAGTATTTAGGTTTTTATTTATATCTTTGATTTTCAGTGAAAGCTGCTTGACACCAATTGTGATTTGCACACTGTTATTTACCCTCACCTAAGAGCTTGTGGAGTAACGGGGACTACTTTTTTCAGTACGAATTTCCCTTGGGCAGTCAACATGGAGATAAAGTCCATTATGCTGGTTGCTCAATATAAACAGAGTAATGGGATGGTTGAAACAAAATCAAAGGAAGGCAAGCGGAAAAGGTTTATTTATAGGAATGTTATATGTCAGTGCCAAACTTAACCTTTGCAAATTGTTTTGAATAAACTTAGGTCATAAAAAAAGAGTGAATGGTTGGCTTAAGGCAGTGGATACACTGGTTGTTATAGGGAGTAATTCTCTTCTGTTTTGGAACATAACGCCAGGATGGTTTGAAACCGATTCTTTGACTAAACTAAGAGAAAAGCCTATCAGACGACGCACAAGATAATTTGATTTTTATTTGAAGTGATCAACAAATAAAAATGAATCAATGTAAACAAAGGAAAGAAACAACGGATAGAGGCTTCCAAAAGAGCAGATGCCTGGTAGGCAGTAAAAAGGAACTTTTTCAAGATGGGTAGTTACTGTGCTTTAAAACAGGATAACCTAGATCGATAAACACAGCAGCAGTCAACACCATTATAGAGGAAGGTAAACGAAGGTTTAGATTAGACTGTCTGAGTGGACTCAGTGCAAGTTTTTATGCCAATTCTGGTATTCTTCCTACTTCTTCATTTATCTTTCCCGGAGCTATGGAAATCAGGTACGGTTGCACGTTTTGGTTCAACTACATATTCCGCATGCAAATCTTAATCGTCCTTAAGCGCACTCGATAAGTCAGTCATTTTGCTGATGTTGAAACTGATCAATAAGGAAGCAGGTGTGTGCGGCTAAAGGTGCTCTCACACGCGTAATGCTCAGGTTTTGGCATTCATTTAGACGATGTGGTCACCATGATCAAGGATCAATTCTTTATTCGTAGATACAATTTGGAGAAATGCGGGAGATGGGAAAACATATTGAAATCGACCCCTGAATGATAAATAAAAGTAATAGTAGACGGAATTAAAAGACACGATTAGCTAATAACAATGAAATTCTTTCAATAGGCTTTGAAAAAGTCTTACATAAAATGTTAGGCAGCATATTCGAAGACCTATATAAAAAAAAATATTTTTTTAATGCAGGCAATCTGAACATTTGCTGTATGTTGCAACACGTTTACACACTTTTTCTTTATCACTTTATTTCAAGAACCAGACCAGATAGCATTCGTAACACAAATGTTTTTTTTCGATAAGTTGAGTGGATGTTTTAATTGATCATCGTTATTTTAGTATTAAAACTGCGAAGATACTTATTTTCACTCAAAATACCGCCACTTTATAGATGGCATATTTGAAGAAACTATCGGGAATATTCTACATCTAAGAGAATTTCCTTTTTCTTTGCAGAAGGCACTCAGCTGCCCTCTCTGTCGTTAAAACAAGTCGTACCAAGCTGTCGAAATAATTTTCAGAAAGGGTTATTTTTCACAAACTTCCTGTTCTTCATAATTTAATTGAACACACTTCGGGTTTATTCTGATCACCGCTTTTTCATGTCAGCAAAGAGCGTTTGTAAATGGTTTGTGGGAAGGGGGAGTTAGTCCTCCCTCGAGGGCAACAAATCATATTATCGAAGCTTTCATCATAATTTGTTTACACAATTTAGAAAAAGAGATCTTGTCAAATTGCACGCATGTCCAATAAATTTGTGTTGAATGTGGTTACATAAGATAACTGATATTTTAAAGTTGGCTTGAGTCATTCTGATTCATGGAATACAAATTAAATCTTTCTGAATTGTTGATTTTATTTGGATATTCCCGTAGGAACTATGTTTACTGCTGCACCGGTCAGTTTATCAATTTTACTTGTTGAAATGTACTCTGGTACCAACTCAATCGTCATTTCGTATAACTAAGTTTTCATACACCTGATAGTTGATTGTATGTCAACTTTCATAGCAAAATATACCTTTGTCCCAATGTAGGGAATTTCAGATAAACGGTTTACACAGAAAGGATATGGCCTATTAACTTTGTCAAACAGTTGGAAAATATTATTTTCATTATAGCAGGCCAATTACAATTGCACAGAATGTGATATTGCTGCTATATACTCGCAAAATTCAATAGTGTGCTGATAATTAAGTAACTCAATCGAAATACGCAATTTAATTAACTAATGAATTTCGGAAATGAACACATTTTTTCACTTGCACGATGTATTGAATGAGGTTGATAGTGGGTCAAAGGGATAGGTTCGCGATTGCATTGATCTCGATTCGATGAATTTCAACCCGCCGGGGTGCTACGGATACTAGTTGGATTTCATTTGTTGTGTATACACTCACTCTTCCTGTTTGTTCAGATTGCTCTGACCCGAAAAACGTTTGCGCATTTTATGCCAAATTGATCAAGTTAGTTTTGCGCATCACTGGGATAATCAAATGCTATCTAGGCAGACAAAAGGGAGACAAATTGCCAAAGCAATCCACACCTGCACCCTTCATATGTGATTGCCAGCACGATACAAGTAACGGAAAGCAGCATTAAAAAAAGGAAAAAAATCCCTGGCTAGAGATACACCTTTTTTGTTTGGCAAACAACGATTGGGTGAACTGCTCTGTTTGATTTGCCTATCAAGTCCTTATTTTTTTGTAACCCCAACGGTGCTGATTCTTCGGCCCAATTGAGGTTAAAATTTGTAATCTTTTTTTCAATTGATAAAAGCTTTATTTACTTTGTACTTAGTTTGGGGATAGATGGAAATCCGCTCTTTATCAGAACCTGAAGTACTATCAATAATTTCCAGGGTACTAAGTTTCTGGTTATGGAGGTTACTACCAGCTGGATGAGGAATATAATCAAGCGCTTGTTGACGTGGTTTTGCATGGGTTTGTGTGCATACATAAAAAATTAAATTATGTTACAAAACTTGTTAAATTGTCTCGTCCTAGCGCACAAAAGGAAGTTGCATTTTCAGAAATATTAACAATCGGAAATGCAATACATTTTACTTAAAAACAATATTTGTTCGCCCAAACCATTTGTTAACAGGGAGTTAATCATTTCCTGTAACCAAAACCTTGTTTTGAAAGGTAAGTTTGCTGGAGGATATGACGAACGATAACCAAAACCGCAATCAGTGTAAACGTCATCAATGGTTGCTTCTGCATTGTCGCAATATTCACCGACTGTGGAATGCGCGCATTGCTCAAAATTAGGACATAAATCTGGCAGTGATTACGGCAACCCATCAAAAGAGTGACATACAACAGAATGAGGAAGGTCAAGTTCTCGTGGTCAGATTCCTACATACGTCCTCGAAGGCGATCATTAGATGACCTTCACCACTCGGACATGGGCGCGTGCGTTCTGCAGGCGGTAGTTTGAATTGCATCAGTTAGCATCTCGTTTTGTGCAGCTTCACTGATTCTGCGGACATAATTTTCAGGATCCCAGCTTTTAGATAAAGATTAGTAGGAGAGATAAAACGTGAGTTCGTTCGCGTAGATGGGTTTAGATTATTTGAAACAAATTCCACGAATAACCGACAAAATGACTTTCTGTTGATGCATGACACATTTTCAAAGCTGGTTTCAATGAACTCACATAAAACTGCTATTAAACAAAACCTCTTACTACTCCAGGCATAGCAATCGTTTTTAAATGCTTATTGTTTAGTGATTGGTGCCTATTTTGTCAAATGTGTTCAACAAGACATGTATTAAAGTTCGGGATAGTTCTGAATTTAAAGATTACTTTGCACGTTTGTCCTGGTAGGACCTTTTCGAAGAAGGGTCGTTTTAGCAATTTGTAACGAGCCTGGGATTCAAAAGTCTTCATATTTTTATTCCCTAATAATGACACTGGTGAATTAAGTCAGAGTAACCGCAGACAACATTATAGGTCCACCTCACCAATGGATGTTAAATGGAACTTACTGCATGCGTACATGAGTACGCTGAAAAAGAACGTTTTCAAATATTTGTTTGGAATGATTTCGTGACCCCATATAGATACAGATCTTGAATGCAATCATGTCACACAAATAGCCTTCATAAGAATGGCTTATAATAGACCATATTCATACCCCTCAATATCTGACATCCAAGGACCTCCATAAACATGGTTGGGTAACTTAATTGCTTCATGTATTCTAATAGCTCCCGATGTTTCGCTGAGCATATTTGGTAATTTGATTGTAAAAAGGTTTTCATAAATAAAATATGAAACGCCAAACGGCCTTGTGGGCTTTTATTATAAGGAAATTATTTCACCGGTTATTCCTGACAGATTTATTTGTTACACCCTAGTTCCCCAAGAGAGTACTGTAATACAACGATACTTCTAGTTTGAATCAAGAACAAAAACACTCGGTTTTCAAAAGGGAACAATTTCTGTGAAACTAGAAAATATGATGTGACGGAAGGCAAACTTCTAGTGAATAAAATTTATAGCATTGAAAAAATCCACTAACGAATCTGAGCTTTCGGTGACGGATTGAATTAAAAATAGGTCTCAGCAGTTTTCGTGAGTAACCAATAATTTATTGGAACTTTTTATTGTAGTCATAGTTGCGTGAGTTTGTTGTTTATCCTAAATTTACATAATGATGCAGATTTCTTTTCCATTTCACTCTGCAGTTACCCTTTATATCTTGCTTCTGGTAACATAAACGAGTTTTGGTATTTTTCAATATGCTGCAGATGAAATCTGCAACGATTCCATTCGATCAAATTTATTGCGGTCTTAGTGTTCATTTGGGTGCAACAGGAAGACTGAAAATTAGTGAACTTCCTAACATAAATTTACGCTGGACACGATCCAGTTCCGTTTCGCTGTTGGAACGGAAGTAGTTAGTATTTATTACCATGGGTGCTTCTGTTGTCCCTAACATTTTTCTCCGTCGAATTTTCTATTTTTATTTTTTCCATGTGATCTGTTCAGTTCATTGTTTGAACTCGGATCAATGCCGAGCATGTAAATAACCACTGCGACCAGACGAACTAACCTAGCCCTGTGAAATGTCCCGAAAATTGGATTTTGATGCTGACTGATGGCGTCGCTTGCCACGCTGGATGCCTCAAACCACTTCATGTCAAAAACACTTGATTACCATTGTTGCACATTGTGCACAGGATGAAACACACCCGAGAGTGGACAGTTAATCCTAAGAGAGAAATAGAAACATTGGTATACGGAATTCGCTTCACAATCTTAACGTACCGCAATTAAGGTAATCGTAGCTATTGACAGTGAAATATAGAAAGGAACCGAACCAAAGGAGGTGTAGGGAGAAAAGAAAGCTAAACTGACACACAGCTGAAGCCCATTGAAGATGCATTTCCAGGTACATGATTGTTATCTTCAGAATTTAATCCTGTGTCATATTCTGAACATGATAACGGAACGTTTATGTATATATCCAGATTCTGAGATTTAATCAGGAGGAACGAGTAGTCTCGGTACTGTTCTAATGCTTTCAGATGACGGTGAATAGTTAACACCGAACTATTGGCACTGACATATATCATCACTAGAATAATGTGAAATTATGACACTAGTTTTATCAGGTAATGCAGTAAATTGTTTCCACTTGGTTTAGTTTAGGGCATCAGGATCTCAAGAAACTTGGATCAAAGTATTGATTCGATCATCTTTGTTTAAGGTTTTTGCGCTTCAATAATTTTTGGCTTGAAGTATTTATATTTGTGACAAAGTGAAGTGATAATCAATAGAGAGTACTAACCTTAGCCAGCCTTTTGCGGCTTCCGGTGGAGTCTAAGAATAACCTTCTGTGGCAGTCGAAATAAAGCATACATCTCTGCGGGTGGGGGAATTTGGAGAAGATGAGTGCCATTCTTTATTGTTGCATGACTGGTTTTCGCATGTTTTCGCATGTTTTCGGCAAAACTTTGAGTGGTCACTCACGGTAACTTAAACAAACGCAACGCGTCCGTCCACAGTCAATCCTGACCTTGGTAAGCTCTTTTGGTTTGAGGCGATAAGGACGTTTTGCGTCAAGATCTCAATTCTCTACTCACTTGTCCAGGAAATGTTGTGAAAGCAACTTGGGGATGGGGCGATAGTCGGAATGTGGAAGGTTTCACTCTGATGTATTTTAGTTATCTGTGTTGGTGACGTTATTAGACTAGTTTATGAACTGGACAACTTACAGAACTCACGGCGCCAACTCGCTTATTGGGTCCTATGTGCTAAGCACAAACTTCTGTGAGTTGACCACGTGAGTTATTAACCATGAGCTAAGTCGAGGATTGAATGATTGTTGTTTTTTGTGATTAGGTTACACGCTCACAACTGAGAAAAACGTATTGTTTTGCAGCTAAGGCTGAATACTGTTACGGCTGCATAGTCTTCCTGGGGTGGAGGAATTTGTGGGCACCAGGCATGTACACGGCGAGTGCACATTGCATTTTGTCTGCGACATTCATCAAGCGGGCAGCAAATAGATTGAACTCACGTTGAAGTGATAAATAAATAGACATTATCGTTCACCTGAACTCGGTAACCAAGCTTTATCGTTCTCCAACCAAAATGCTAAATGCAAACGCTTGGTTCAGAAATAATTTAATGAAATGGGAAAAAAAAACGGGTTGGGAAGCAGACGAACAGTTGTCGGCCCACAGAGGACAGAGAGGCGCAACGCGGGTTGGATCTCAGGGAAGTAGCAACGAGACTAGCACATAACCGTCCATGCGTCAACTTCAAAAGTGATGATGAAAAGATACATATACAATGAAGCCAGCTGAAATTTAAGGGCGATCGCGGAATTATGAGAGTAGGTGTAAGTATATCACACAGCAAACTGCGGTGAAAAACACTGTAGATCAAAGTGCTTGACAAAAGTGCAGTGAACGTGGTGTGTCATGAAACGTGAAGGGAATGTCTTGGATACCGTGAGTTGTGATTCAATATATCAGAAAGTTTCAAGTAGAATGAAAGCTTGTCCAAAGATAGTTGAGCTTTCGGTAATACACCGAACATTGCATAGTATCTGTGGTATCCAGTGTTTCAAGTCAGTCGTTCAATCGTAAATTTACCTTCTGACATTCCAATATATCTGAAAATTTGGTAAAATGACGCTATAAATTCGTTTCATCATAGATAAATATTATTGGAACGAGCAATACTCGAGAAAAAGCCATCAAATGAAAATATTAACCTCAATTTTTCAGATATACTTCTCCTTGTGAACCGAGATTTATTTTGCCCATTATGTTTTTGAATGCGTCAATTTGACATTCGATTCCTAATCACTTACATATCCTCTCATTTATTCTACGTAAATAATTCCCAAAACAGTGCTTGGTAGTTCCATATAAGCTGACTAGTAAAGAATTCAACTGATTAAATAAAAAAGGTTATTTTACAGAAGTATTGAAGTGTTCTTATATGTAAATTTAGATTTGAACTCCAAAAAGTCTAGGCGGCTTTCGTATGCAAGCTCGAATCTAAACTAGCTTACCGGTGATTTTCATTGTTCAAGCGTAATTAAATAAGGACTTTAATCACTGTAATTTATTCCTCGTTTCCATTTCGTACAGCTCTATTAATTGCATTCAGTGCCATTAAGTAGCGTGTTGTATATCTTCTTTTATCAAGTGCACATGAAAACTTGCGTGCTGGTTACCGCTTTCTGCTTGTGGTTTCCAGTAGAGAAAATATTGATAAAGACTATTAAATGCCACCCAAATATTGTCATGTACCACCAGTAACCAAGCTGGTGACTCATATAAATTAATAATAATAAGCTATAAGTTGCCTTTATCTGAGTGATAAAATTCAAGTAATCCCCGACTGTGACAGGATTCGAACCTTTAACCAGAGATCACTAACCTATCAGTATAGATCATCTGTCGAGAAATAAAATATAATTTTGAAAAAAAATAAGTTACCGCATTCCTGAATATGCTGAGCCATGGGGATTTATTGCCGTCGATGTTTACCACTAAACTTACTGAGACATTCATTTAATTTATGGTGGTTCATAGAGCAAAACAACTGCAATCAGATCATGTTAACCGATTATTGTTTAAAGTTCATCCTCATCACGTATTGTAATAAATCCGGGTTCCGTTCCGGAATATTTTGTTGAAAAGAGAGAACATTGGCTAGAATACTATGCCAATGGAAACTTCCATTTTGAGCGTATATCAATGACTTGTCAGCATTGACGTTAGGGTGATTGCACTTTCTGTCCGGTTAAAGTTACCCATGAGTTTGAGAAACAATGATTGACTGCAATGTGGAAACAAAAATTCATACCGTACAAATCAAGCTGCGCCACCGAGCATAAGATGCAAATGAGTGAGGATCATGAAAGATGGGTAAGTACGAGGCACAATTCTGTCTCGCCACGTCCGTTTTTATTATAAGAACACCTGCATTGCACACAAAGCCAAGCGAATGACATTGCCCTACAATAAATGATTTCCAGTGTGGTATCTCATATAAGATAAATAGACGGATACTAGTCATTGCCAGAATGTCCTAATATTATCTATAATGAATGATAAAATTATAGAAGCAAGAATGAGTGACTTATACGCATTTTAATTTCCATTTGAAGTGTACACACTTCTTATCAGTTGTAGAATATATATGCACAATAAAATAATTTAAACCGTGATTGTCCGGGCTCTATGTTCTGAGTGTAAACCTCGGTTTATTCCTCCACTGCTAACTTTAACTAAATTTATTTAGGAATATTTCAGATTAACGAAACGCAGACAACTTGTATTCGCAAATAATCACGAATCAAATCGGTGTTGCTGAATCATTCCAATACTCAATAATAATTTTATTTATATCATCTACGTTTCGCTCTATGAAACACTTTTCATAAACTATGAATAATATTATAGTGGGCAAGACAAATACCATGTGATGTTTCAGCTTCTTACATGTTTTTGTTGACTTGGTACGCAGGTTACTTCATCAAGTGGGAGGATACTGTTTGCAATAAAACAGAGGTCCAAAGCGTTGATGACAGTGATCTTTTGGGGCAGGAGGGTGGAAAGTATAAAGTGCTCGAAATCCTTCTACTCGATCTGGAGTCCCTGGGATTCACGCCCGCATGTTGCTTACTGGATGCAGATCGTTTGTGGACTTTCTCCACGGAAAAACTCTGATCTGTTCATAACCGTATCCAGCATCTAGATTCGGTCAAAATTTGACAGAGTCAGTAACCCAGACAACCCAAACTCATTAATTTTACCTTTGCCTATTCAAATCTATTTGGGCGTTCGTCACTTCCGAGAATAGGCTGTCAGCGTTTGTCCATGACTATCATATAAGTGTTAGGACTGTTCAGGCTGATCGTTTGTGGGAAAGAAGTCAACTCGGGGAGAGCCCGCACACATTGTCTAAATTAATTTGGTCATTTGTGTATGCCAAACGCTCGGCCAAGAAAATTAAAAATATCATCAATCAAACAGATTTCTGCTGATTCCGATCCAACAGTTTGAAAAACCTACCTGTTAGATCCCGGTGATAGAATACAATAGTTTACCATTAGCCGTGGAGACAATGATGAATGAGAAAACAGCCACATTCGAATGAAATCCAATGGAAGCTTATTCACTGACCAACTCAATTCAGAGACTCAGACGTCACTAAGACAACGCAGCACGGCCATACTTTTAGACATTGGGAATAAAAGTAAGCTAAATCGGTCTACGCTGTCGAAGCATAACATCACACAAAGTGATCAGTACTCAAGCAAAAGTTGGTTCGTTGTAGGAGATGCAGATAGAAGAGTTCGATCATCAGACTGCAATAAATGCACATGTGAATAGTAAACTTTACAACGCTTCCTTAGCAATATTCCCGGGATGTGGTTGTGTTTACAAACTGATTGCTTGCTTACCCTTTCTGAAACTTATTTGACAGGCGATATTTCGAATTCTGAGTTGAACTCATCTGAATGTCTCAACTCAGATATGATAGTCTCATAAGATGTGGTGATGTCCTGCTACATTCTCTTAGCAGTCACCAATGTAAAATGATCGATCTCCGTAGTCTTGTTCCTAAAAAATGCAGGTGCCCTTTTAGGTTATCTGTATATGACACCTGTTTGGTTTGTGCAGTCTATAACGCAGCTGCATTTTTCCACTCAGCCAATGAGACTCGAATGCCGGTCGTTTGATACACGCGCTCTATCACAAATTGCCTTCACATTGCTACCCTTGACAAATAACTCAATTTACCAAAATATTAGAAAAACACCAAGACTACAATCAGCTAACTGAGTTGTACTTGCAGCCCTTTACTGACTCATCCAGCTTATAACCATGCATGCATACAGGTTAGTAAACCGCCGAGGAAATTATGATGGAATCCCACGCAATTGAGTCTTCTTCAGGGAACAGTGAAGAGTTACTTTTCTTTCGGATCAAATTCACAGTCTAAGAAGATATATTGGACTGAGAAATTTCACCTGGAGGTTACTCAAAAAAAATGTTTGCCTGCCGACACAAAATAACTGCACCACGTTGAGAAGCGGTTGCGTCAAACGTGTGAGATGTTAGGTAAATTTATCGAGAATCCTGACAGGTAATTGATTGTAAACTAAACATTCTGAAAAGTCGTGAATATACCTTAAACAAATGAAATTACGGGAAAATGCTCCGAGAGAAGCAGACAGACTTCTACCACACTTCTATCCAAAATCTCTGTGCTCCAGTGCTCGTTTGTTTTGATTTGTTGCAGAATTATTACTCTCATATTCCTATTTAGGAATTGCTTGTCGTATCAGGTTTGCAATAAAAAGCTTTGATCCGTTAGTGGTGGCTTCGAAGGTCTTCATCCAAAGGGAGCTTTGTTGTAATGCTGGTGTTCAGTGCTGTTCAGCGCTCCGCATTCATTGTCTGTATATGAACTTAGAATTGTTATAATGTCAAATCTGCTAAACAACAATTTGAACATATTATAATGTTATAAAACCTCAAAAGTAAAACAAACCGTTCACAATCGGTGAAGTGTTGTCCAAAGCAAACAATAAAACACAGACAATTTACAAATATTGGTTTACAACTATTTATAGTTTGAAAAGCGATGGACTCGTTTGAGGATCAAAAAATAATAGTGAACAACGATCATGTACTTGTCGAAACTCACCAGAGGAGTGTAATGTACTGTTGTCAATGACAGGATTCGCTTCACAACCATTAGCGATAGCGAGCAGAGAATCCAATTTCTGGGTTATATGGTTGTGCCTAAGACCTAGAGGTGCTCTTAACCCAGTTTCAGACACCTTAAACGTTTGAATTACATTTACACAGTGTCCAACAGGAAAGCCACTGATTTCTGTGGCTCTTGCAAATTCGTCTCCGTTATTTCTTTGGTAAATGAAGACAGTGATGTCAACCCTCATGGTAATGAGAGCTGTCAAATACGATAAAACGCACCATGATGATTTTCTATTCATTGTTACAGAGAATTATTCTCTGTGCAATTTACCTATCAGCCACTCTATTATAAGTCTCGTAGTTCTAAATTTGATTAATTGACCTGAAAATTACTTTTGAAAGGTTTTTATTTGTGCTTAGTTAAAAAGTCACGTGGAAGGAAAGAGCATGTTTGCACGGAAATGAACTGTTTAGTTTACCGTTCTTGGAGAAAACCCACAAAACGGAAACGAAAAATTCTCCGACAGCAATCAGTGTAACGATACGACTTCGATGGCTGCTTGTCAAAATCATGATGGATGTCACATGCGAGCCTCGGTAAATTCGAATCATTTTGTATTTGCCTGAATAAATAATGTCCGATAACATTTACGCTAGCCCGTCACAAAGGACTGGCATTTTAAACCACCAAGTTGATCACCTAGCTCGTTAAGGCGGTAACTGTGAAAGATCAATCGGTGTAACATTAGTCAATGAATGTGAACAGCATCCCTTAAAATTAAAGTACATAGATTTTCCAAATCTAGTTCAGTGAACAAAAGTAGTCGTCTGTCGTAGTTCCCTGTTACTACAGCTATTTTCAGTTAGAGATTCTTGTGTGGTCAAGCTAGGCCCGAAAATTAGGCAAGCTTTAGGAAATAAAACAAAATTAAACGTTTTCACTCGAAAAACTGCAACAAAACACCATTCAAATTGAAGACAATTACTCAACTAAGGGTCGGACAAAGTTGGTTCGTAAAAATACTCATTTACGCAGCGACAACTAAAGAAAATTCGGAATCAATCATATTTGTGGTGGATGAACGATCTGTGTCGCTTCAGGTAAATGTTAATTTGTGGACATTTAACTTTCTGAAAAACAGGCATTCGGGACTATTTGTTTAATAGCTGAAAACTTCCAAAACCGGTATTCGATTTATCGATTATGAATAGAATATGACAGAAGTCCAAGTGTGTTGATGCATGCACCTACCGTTTTCAACTGTGTTGCGACAGCTTCTTTGAAATGTCTAATTGACAATGTCACATTGGTAAAATATACAAAAAAGGACAAAAGCAAAAGATAAACATGAATATCACAAAACTATGCATGTTTGATTAGCTTATGGTTTATTTTTTTGAATAAATTACTGAAGTAAATGAATGTAATTATATGTATGTGTACGCTTGTTTGCATTGTTTGCACATTCGTGTTATCGTATGTGTACAACAAATAGGAGTTCATTTCATTATCACTCCTGTTAGAACAGAGAGCAGACAAACAGCTCTTTACAATGACGAACTAAACAAATAAAATGGGTGGATAAGGTCAATTCAACTAGTCTTGCTTAGCCATTAGGTTCATTAATACGGGTTTGAACTTCAGTCAGTGTTGTCTCGCGGGAAGCCTTTAAATTTCAGCCATGCTTTCCGAAATTGGACAACTATTTACCTTTTTAGCAGTGGATCCACTTGACTGTGCATGTTTACATAAATTGTTCAATTTTTCAAGGTAAAATTCTGACCTACAATTCCCAAATTTCATAATTTGGGAAATCCCTCAGTTTTCATGACTGATGTCGCACGTTCAGCGTTTGCTCATTCCGTGATGAACCCTTACAAACGGTTCAGAAAAAACATCAAGGTCACCATCATAAGCATCGCGCTGGCTGGCGGGTTGCTCTCAGGGGAAGTCCTATTGACAGAATAACTATTCCGTCCGTTTGTTCGAATAACATTCGCTCATTTGTGGGGAAAATCGATGACGTCCAGAATCTGGTGCGGCGGAATCAATGCAGAAGTTTGCGAATCATTTCACTCCAGGAAAGCTGGTTACACCCAGATATTGAGGATGATGTGGTCGAGTTGGGCGTACTTGATATTTCATGAGCAACTGGATTGTGAAATGTCCTTACAGAGGTGGTGGAGTGGTTAGTTTAATACATCAAAGTTGGTGTGAGAACACTTCTTTACTTTCTTCCTATTCAACGGGCCAAATTATTTGAACTTTTGTTAGCTGTAGGCCCTGCTTTCTCACGAAACACGATTTTCTGATACTATGGTAACACGATTCACCACTTTTGTTGGTCAGTCTTTATGTACAACCACTGGAGACCTTAGTTGCTTTGACTTCTCCTTTCTAACTAGTCTAAGCTTAGCGAACCTTGTCAATTTTCCAACCCGTACCAATGCCTTTTTTGGTGGTATCTACGTTAAGAGTCCCAATATGGTTCATTTTCCTAAACGAGAATCAATTATTACTTCCGACCACTGTGCCATTCTTTACCCCATGAAAACTAACCGCCACCTTCATACCCGACCCACCTCTCGTACTCTGCAGAAAAGAAAATGTTCTCCAGAGAACTTGTCCAGGATGCGGAACTTAGTTCTTTCTACTGACTTTTCTGTGTTCTCCAACAATCTGCTGTCTTTGTCTTGCGAACATCTTACTGATTATCTCAATTTCTGCTATGACCAATGTTGCCCTGTTGACACTATTTATATTTGAACCGATACGTTTTCCTCTCTCCTTCTCAGATGAGTTCGTCGTGCTAAGGAGACGGCATATATGGCCGGCAAGTGTAACCGTGTCAAACAGCTCTTCGTTCTGATTATTGCAGAAGTAAGACACCTGAACGGAATATACGTCGAGACTGTTTTGGGTAAGAAAACTTTCATGAGTTGTAGACTACCTTGAGGAAACTCTGTGGCTCACGCATCAGTTCTAGTCCCAACGCTGAGGTAATTAACAGTCAAATTGCTTCTGTACCTGCATTTGGCTCCCTCCCACCTTCTTNTTTCCTACCCATGATGTAATAAACCCTGTTTCTCCGGACGAGGCCCTCCAGGTTTTGAGGAGACTCAAGGCATTAAAGCTCATGTTCTCGATGGATTAGCTTCTAATTTGTTGGAAGCCTTCGCCGACCAGCTTGTGACATCCATCGCTGAATTGTTCAGTACTTGTTTGTCATCTGGAATAATCTCCAATTGTTCAAGTGAGCTCAGTCCGGATTAGACTAATAACAGAGAAATAATCGTCAACGTACCGCCTTCTTGCCTGCACCTCAGTGTGGCTGAAGGCTTTTGAAACTGTTTTGCTGCGCCGTATGACGCCCCATTGTAACTCACATGGCCATTTGTCCACACTTGACGCCGTTGCTCATATTAATCATCGTTTTGCTTTCGTCTTAGACAATGGTGTCAGTGCCACTCGTTTAACTTTTCTCCATTATACAAACCCTTTTGATTCTCTCAATCGGAGTTTGCTTATTGAACGTCGTTCTGAATGTGGTGTAACTCCTGAAGACCTGAATGTACTAAGTGACTACTTCTCCGGTAGAATCCAGTTTAATTCACTGAATCGGGTACAGTCTTCTTCTACTAACATTAAATCAGGTGTTTTTCAAGGTATTATTTTGTCTCCTTTCCTTTTTTCGGTGTGCATAAAACAATCTGCCCATTCCCAGGAACGGTATTGCTTGTAAGTATGCTGATGATCACTGATTTTCCATCCACTATTTTAGGCAGTTCCCGTCCTCTCAAAGGCAACATTAATGAACCTCACGATCGGCCGTTGACCGAATCCCATGTACTTAACATCGGTGATGCATTGAAGTCTCATTTAGTCTCAAAACCGGTCCACGTTATCCTTCATTACCTAATTATACTCCTAATCTTAGAGTTGACAATCAAAGAATTCCCAAATCTGAATCTGTTAAATACCTTGGTGTCACCCTTACCCATAACCTGTTCTGGTCTGCTCAGGTCATCATCGTTTTTACAAAATTTCGAAAGCTGTCATTTTATACTTTTAGGCTCAGGAAAACGGCCGCAACGCATTATCTTAATTTTACATTTGTGGCTATCTGCATTCTTCTACACTGGCTATCCTGTTTCTTAACGTTTATCCTCGGACTGAAAGAAAAAGACCACTTTATTTTTAGTTTTCAGTTTATAGAGCTGTTTCAGTTGATTTCTGGTACTAATTTTTCTCTCATTTACTGAGGTGTAGAATTTTTTATATTGTCTTTTTGTTTGCAGTTGGTTTTATCTATCCACTGTAAACAAATCGCAAATTGCTGAAGAGTATCCTTGGGTACACAAAGCTTTCTTGACTTGATTTATGTGAACGTCTTTTTTGTAAAACACACTACTAACAAACAGTTATCCCATATCATTACATTATATTTGTTTGCCTGCATCTAGTGAAGATATTTCGTACTTCAGATATTTCAGTTCATAAACAGTGCTTATCTCCTCGAATTGGAATCCACTACGCGGTGAAGGTTTTTGTTTCCATCATAATCCATTTGATTTCGTGTCCCCATACACTATTACGTCCGGCTTTTGTTGGAATCAGATGAACGATTTGGTATAGTTCTAACTGATCGAATATCTGATTGACGAACTAGAAAACTCAACAGCTGCTTTTGATGATCTCGTGACATTGTATAATTGCAGATCCACATAAAGAAGCACGTCCTAATATGAGTGAAGGCAACCGTGCTCTATTCGTGAGTTTGCACGCACTCATATATATGTTCGTGACTACTGACAGGCTTCACTGATAATACTCACATTCGAAAATCCAAATACCAAGCCCCAATTTTGCCGTTTGAGTGTAATCTTTAGGATATCCAGGATTCATGATTACAACAAACTTTGGGACAGAAAAAAGCTTGACGTTTAAGCATTCTCATGGTACTAGTCGTTCTTCAAGTTGAAAACATTGTAATATTGCAGCCAATTATAAGGAGAAATTACTAACAATAAAAGTATCAGGCAAAACTGTGCAGTTAAATTAGCGTTTCTTGAGAGACCTAAAACACCGTTATCTAGGAGGTAATCTGCAACCCCCAAAGCAACGAATACTGTTTAGTAAGATATCTGGCCCGCAAAGTCCTCTTCGCCAGCTTAGATGCTGACTACGCAACTAATGAGAACCATGTAAATGAATAGAATTGTTTATTGAACCCAAATAAAACCCATATTTGCACTGCACATGTAGGGACAGGGGTTGCAGACATCTTTCATTTTTTTAAACCACACGATATGATTTCTCGGCAATTCAGGGACTAGTTTCTTGTATTTGAAAACCAATCGGTATTTTAAAAAGTACCGTTACAATTTCCAAACTCCTAACTTGTGAACAACAAATTTGTTTATAGTGCGTCGGATTTTGTATCCATTACACATTGACTGTTGGAGCCAAGCAATGCATCTCCCTAATAATAAATGGGGCAAGCACAGGTATTTATTGTTGATATTTGTTTAGAATAATCGGTGCAAAATGGATCATTTTCTGATCCTCGATCACCTGGAGGACAGACAAGTAATTTCAGCAACGTTTTACCGAAATGTATGGGAATGCGTTCGAACTAAACAATCAGGAACCACTTTTGTCCCAGCCGATTGCCTTCTGATTACTGTCACCTTCAAGCGGTCTTGCGGGTTGCTGTAATTGAATTGGTTGCATTTCCTGGTGAGATAATTGACTGTTAACCAATGCCCCCGCGGTTTGTGAGTATTATCCAGGCACACGTACGCGCAATGACCGACCGGTACTGGCGAACACGGCTAGTTGCTCTAGTCTCTTGAAATGAATAGCGCCCTGGACGATGAACGGGGAAATTGAGCTGAATGGGTGTCACCTTGTTGGAAACAGTTGGCGGACCACAAAGAGACAGTCTGTCGTTGAAATCAAAAGCGCATTCATGATCTCTTTATTTAAATACCACACTGATCGTGTTTTAGTACGATCACATAAACCTGTGCCCTCAAAATGTGGCATGTGGAATAGATAGAAGTACGTTGGATCGAATCCGTTTTCGAATCAGTTTTTCACTTGGAACTTTGTCACGCTGGACTTTTTAACACGAACGAATACGCTGTAGAATGCTGTGGAGTGCTATCTATTTGCCATCAATAAGAGATCCAGCCATTTGCCAGATTTGCTGTAAACGTTTTTGCTCTCTGTGATTGATTTTCTCGTTTCACGATTCATTTGCAATGTACAAGCCTGTAAAGGAGATTTGGGGATCTAGTCAAAAATTAATGCTAAATGTCATGAAATTCTGATGAACAAAGTAGAATGCTGAAAAACAAAATTCGTATCCGTAACAAAGAAAGTCTGCGAACTGTTAGTTTGTTCGTTCATTGGCAGCTCAGATANCACTTACTGTCATTGTCGTAAGAGTTTCCTCTAAACGCACTGTCTTTCTAGAAGCGCGTTCGTCCGCCCAGTACTCAGGATAGCTCAACGTTTTCGCGGCGAACATTAATTCATCTAAATTTCCGGTAACATAGCCCCAGAATAGAAGCACCTCAGTATTTGACCAAAACCGGGGATGTGCTAAATAAAATACAGTATTACTTTATTTCTGGACATAACCTCTGGGTAAGCACAATTATCTATCAAATTGTTCCAAACATGGCACTCTGTGGGCATTGCATAAAGGATATCCTTTTCGGTTCATTTAGGGAGATCCTTTTTCTACGACGGTCTACGCCAACGTCATTGACATTTAGCGTAGCAATCAGTTTTGGTGATTATTATTGTGTTATTTTCTAAACCAAATTATACTACTACATTCAGGTTTTGAGTTGCTTGCAGTTTGTAGATCACAGTCGTATCAGCTAGTCTGAACAGGAGTGAAGTTACGTGCAGGTAAACCAAATTACAAAGCACATTGTAATACTGAAAATAAACAAATCACTAAATGTTATCCAATAATATATTACGTACAGGATTCAGTAATCATTATGGATTTTATAATATCTGTTTTGCTCGTCTGGAAACTGAAATACATGCCAATAATGGGGATGGGGCAAAAGAGGCTTGCGTAATATGAAATCGAAACGTTGAACTTGACATTGAGTTTCTGTTTGCCCTAATTGAGCATATCCCAAGAAAACCTTTTATTGTTCACAGTTTCTTTGTCGGAAAATTATTATAGATATATTTGAATAATAATGTCAGTGTCATATTGTAACGAGAAGGTGACTCGGCTGACAAAACGTTTGTTGAGTCAATTTAAAAATAACTGGTGTTTGCGTTCAAATATATATAATCAATTCCTAATCGCGCCACATAATAAGTCATGTCTCCTCCTGTTCGTCAATCCCGGATATGTGTTATGTTTCTGAGCTTAAAATTTTTATTCTCAAACTAGACATTTCAAGATATGTTTGAATTTGATCTCAGAATTTGACGATAAAACATTTTAAAAAAAACACTTTGAGGCATATCGCTCATTTAATCGTGATCAAGATGTAGGTTTAGCTGAATGTGTGTATTGTCGGAGTCGTGGCTTAATATACAGAGTTGACAGTAAAGTCGATAGATCGAAGAAATTGACGAATGGCAGTTTTAGCATATTTATACATATCCATCTTCAACAAAATGGTAAAATGTTCTACTGTATTAGGTCGGACGGGGTTGGTTTTAATGGGACACTCCCTGGAAGTAAACGACAATTGAAAATCTGTTCGCAACGATATATATTAAATCAGTACAAAAAACCTTCCTACTCCAATAAAAGCCTCTTTTACCGTCACATCCTGAAAGGTCTTCTATTTGAGCGACACATGATTGGTTCACAGAAGCCGGCTGACTATCTCCAGGAAGTATCTCTATCTCTCGTAGCATTTTTTAAGTTAACACATGCTTCTCAGTCATTCGTAGTTGTTTCGGTCCCGAAATCATCTACTTTCTATCGAGGAACGAAACAGAAGCTTAATTACATAGCCGGCTACAACTGTAATTCAGAAGCGTCGTTCTTTTTGCCGAGAAACGTTCCGCTTTTGGGAAAGGCAGAGATTGTATGCAGTTGCCACATGTCTTCTGACAGAACACTTTTACATCATCAAAATCAAATTCACAAGTTATGTCTAATCGCCAGACGTGGCACACACATGAAAGCAAATGGAATAATACATTAATTTTTTTCTTTGCGTCGCTGAAATGTAACTGGTTACCGATATTGTATCCCATCTGAACATATCCACCTGTGTAGCTCTACGTGTCAACCGGTTATTACCGTCACACACAGTGCAATGAGCGAGTTCACATTGCACTGGCAAATTTTTCTGGGTTCTGGTTGCCCAATGCGACCTTAAAGCGCGAGAGAACTGCTTTCGCATGCCCGATGTGTGATGGGATTTCTTTTCTTTTTCTTTTCTCTTTATTTTATTTACGTTTATTGAATATATACAATGATACAATTTTCAGGAAGGAGGAATCGGGCAATCAAAGGGCTGCTAAACAACACACAAATGGAGAAAGTCTGCCGGTGGTTGTGGGATTTGAACGCACGACCACCGGGGTGATAATTTGGTGACGTTACCACCGGACCACCACCGCTCAATTGCTAGGCGAAAAAAACATATATTGTTACCAACGATATAATTACGAATACAGATTGAACGTTTTATAATGAACATGCCGGAAAATTATAATGAAATTGAATTTTGCTACACCCACTGTAAGGCAACTTTGACTCAAGCAAGACTTAAAGGTAATGACTGATTGTAAATAAATTCCTACTTCCTAGTAGTTAATGTTCATTTTACTTTGTGAGGTGAATCCAAATAAATTGAATTAAACAGGTTACTTAACTTTTGATACAATCAGTCCCTAAAGTCTGTAGTTGGGCTAATATATTTATATTCTAACCATACCGGTGCAAGCATATAGTGTTTCAATTTTACATAACGGAAAACAAATCCAATCATATATGGGAGGACACAGGAATAGCTGAAGTGACACAAACCACATGCTTTTCCCTTAATCTAAAGATGTCGTATATCAAAACGTGCGTGAACTGTATCAAAATAGCGGAGACCATTGAAAGTCTTATTACCTAGGTGGCAATATTTACTTTTAAATGTCTTCCAGTTTTGTAAACTGATCAGTGAACTGCTTTTGAGCAATTTTCTTCTGCAAAAATTTCCGAATCAAACGTGTAGGTTTTTCCTAGTCCTCCATTGTTGCCGGTGTAACCAATAATAATCCTACTTCTCCCTTTGTTCGTTCTGTGTTCAGTGCTGAAGCAATTATTTGAATTATTTCATTTCATCTATTGTTTTTAAATAGCATTGATCATTTAATTTCGATGGAAGTGTTTGTGATAACCGACAAAGAGCACTGGACAGCTACCTCGTCCTGGTTGGGACTCGTCAGCAGTGCGTACACATTTCCATCATATACAAATTCATGAAATTGTGGTGTCAGGATTCAGCGAGCTCCAAACGAGTGAAACTCCCACCCAAGGGTGCTTTGCCTGGTGCCTCTTAACAATCGAATGGGCTAATCCAAGCTTGCCACCGTAAAATCAATTCAGCCATTTGTACAAGGTGATGACCGTCGACCGTGTAGCTCAGGAGTAAGAGTTTGCATTCCTAACCCCAAAATTAACGGTTTGAGTCCTGACAGGGACACAAAAAGTACACACTGCTGACGAGTCCCAAACATGACGAAACCGCTGTCCAGTGGTCCTTGTTGGTTATCACAAACATTTTTGTCGCATGAGAACAGTGGGGAGTTAACGATCTCCTAAGAAGGGAAACCCAAACCGAAGACCATCAGAAATCCCTGGTGCCTCCGAACAATCGAGTTGGCTATTCCAACCTTGATACTCTAAAGCATTTATCATATTCTCGAATTACTTAGTCTCCGGACGGTTCAGATTAAAATAAACTAAAACGGGGAAGCGCATGAGATTGAAGCATATAAAACCCTACAGTTTCTCTACAAAATTGATTAGTATGCTGGAATACGCGCGTCGTTTGACTGATAGTTCTTGACTTGATAGAAGTATTCACTGATCGTTTTCGTACAATAATGTCTAACATTCATCCCACGAAATGTGTTCTGCAGCTATGATGAAGTCATCGATATATAACACATCAGAGAAACATGAATTCTTGGAACAATTTCTGATACTGACTCAGGAACCTCAACACAATAGAAGCTTATTCATGGCTTTAATCCCTTTCTATAGTTTGTACAGTGATACAGGACACCATTTTTGTACACGTATGCCAGTTCTTCGTGGGTAAGAGCTTTATCTATGGTGTCGTTTTATCCTTTACTTGTTTCACCTGATTCAATGCAATTGCTGCTACCGACATTTGTGTTACTCTTTCCATCTTACTGTCCGTCGTATATCTGTCCTGCCATTTCTTCACTCCATGCATTGTCCTGTTGCCAGATGCCATTGTGTATTAATGACGACTGTGCATCGTTGACTCTGCGAATAGCCTTCGACTTGTAGGATTCATAACCCTTTTGTAGTAAGAGAATTACGAAATCTGAATGCATTCCTACCTAGTAACCCAATATTGCTTAATGTCACATTTCACCTATCCCCGTCCCTATGCCCAATGGTGATCATCACACCAAAGCTGTACTCGTAATTACTGTAGGACAGTTTGATTGGTCAAAGCGAAAACTGTTCTTCGTCGTCAACTGTCATGCCATATATTTCCTGAGTCTGACTATTGCGTGATACATGAGGGCTGAGTAAAACGTTTCCGGATACGCAGTACATATAAAAAATGGAAGTGACCGGAAAATGGAAACGTGAACTTCAGTGTATTTTCAATATTTGTTTAGTGATCACAACTCACAACCAAATATCAATAGCCGAGCACAGGTCACAAGTCAGAATGATCGCTATACTCGAACTGCACGGATGGAACGCATTCGGTTTCACTAGAAGGAGATGATTTTCTACGACTATACTTGTTGTCTTAAGGCAGCAGTAATGTTGATCGTTTGCGAGCTGCGTTTGGTTTTTGTGTGGTTTGCGGAGTTTACACGTGGCAGGTAGACCCTGGATGATGAGAAACGTTGTGGTCGACCCGTGGAGGCCTCCTTAGTGAACAACTTTGCTGCAATGCAAACGATGGTGTTGTAGGATGCCCGGGTAACAGTGGCGTAGCTGGTGATTGCCATTGGGATCTCGTTGGGATCAATCTGCAATATTCAACATGAAAAGCAATGTCTCAGAAACGTTTGTGCACGCTGCGTATCGCATCTGCTCCGTGAGGAACAGAAAGCAGTTCGGGGGAATCGATAACGCTCCATGCTTTTCGTGTTTGATGGTGGACTTTCAAATGTAGTTTGGGAGATCATCGGTGGTACTGAGATCTGAATGTACGGTTTCCACTCAGAGACCAAGTACCGACCGTCTCAGTGGACGCCTGTTAGTTGGTTTCTATCTCAGAAATTCCGACGCGAGCGCCGTTTGGCAAAGCAGACGGTGGATGTTTTCATGGTCAAAGTAGGCATGTGGCTATTGTTCCACTGTTACAGAAATGCACAGTCACATGAGACTGGTACGTCATCTACTGTCTGCCGAAAGTGTTAGAGACTATTACTAGGCTTTGTCCAAGTACTCGAGCATCAGGGACCTTACCGCACTATGGCACCGCGAAGGTACACAAGTCTCATGTCGTTGAAGAAGGTTGGTCACCCACCCTAGGGTCCATACCTGGCTCTGTGTGATCCTTTTGTGTTCCCAAATGTCAAATGCATGCTGCGTGGAATCCGATGAGAGTCACTAATAGCTGCTTGGAAGTCTCCATTGAACTGGCCGACGTGTTATCCGCCTCGACATGGTCGAACTTATTCATCAACTGTTTTGAGCACATGGAGCTGGGTATGAACACCGGTTGAGAATACTTTGGGAAGATGTAACAAGTAAAATTTGTTGTGCATCCCGGAACGTTTTATTCAGCCCTCACACATTTCTGCAGATTTTCGTTTGATTGCTGGTTTCGCAATTCTGTATAACGATTCGATCAAACGCTCATTTGGGACCTTCCCTATGCACAAGAGGAGAACGCGTGGCGTTTACGAGAAGGGCCCGAATACGTATACAGAGCTGGGGGACACTACTGCTAGAACATAAATGTCCCATTGAGCCAGAAATCAAATATGGACTACTGCATTTCAGGAGCCAAACATAGACAGAATTCTATGTGAAACTAGTACAATCCAAAACTGTTATTTTTGGAAATCAATAAACGACCGGTTTTACAAGTTTTCTGCATTATCCGGCCCAGGAGGCTCATGTAATTATATACGTGTTATATTTATCTACAGTGTATCTTTAAATGAACCTTTTACTTCAATCATCGTCGGATTTGAGGGGAACAGTTAACTTTTAACGGATGCAAACTATGCTAACTATATATGAACACGAGCTCTAATTTATTGATTGAAGATAAATTTGCTCTCATGTTTGTGGCAATTCGAATAATAAGTTTGAGTTCATTCAAGAAGAATTACAAGAACGAATGCAAATAGTACGATATGCTTAGGACTTTTTCATTCTTGCCTTTAATTAAATGGCTATCTATGGTGAACAACAGATAGAGTAAACCCTATAGCTACGAGGTCTACTACGCAGTCGTGAAAAGCAAGACTCCAAGCCTTTTGACTTCGAACAGTGAATCACCTAAGGTCCCATTAGTTTAGGTGTGGTATAGAGCCAAACGATAGCAAAGCTACCTGCAAACACAGTTGCGTGATTTCGGAGATCTGAGTGATATTATCACTATTTTCCAGATAAAGGACTAAATTTGCAGGTGGGTGGTCTTGGATATTACTTACAAGAAAACGCACTTTATGGATGTTGTCCACAGCAAATTTGACGCAAAAGGATGAGATTAGACATATTTATAATGCAAGAAGCAGCAAATTGGATTGATGCTTGTCGTAGGGCGTAACTGGCTGTATGATGTGTCGTTAGGAAAAGATTCGCTTCTCCGATTTTAGAAGACATTCTCTCAAGGCCTTTGTGTTGAGGAAGTCACATGCTGCAGTGATATGTAGGATTGCAATTATTGTTCTCCGGTAGGTGTGACGCGTTTCCAGCATCTGGTGATGAGAGAGGATGTGATCTGTACAAGCATGGTCTGGATAAAACCCACCTTATTCTTCGCCCAATGTGTTCCCTCCGTCTGGGTAGTAATGGAATTTTGCTCAGTCTTCTGTGGTTGGTGCAGCAATGCCTGACCATTCTATGGAAGTCGACGTTGTAAATACATATTGCTGTTACGTTAACTAAT
>UZAN01039374.1:209536-252396 GCA_900618425.1 Echinostoma caproni | reverse complement strand
AACGGTTCCCATGAATTGACCGATCGACACCTCGTCTAGTTTCTCCTCTCTCAACTCCTCTCACGTGTAGATGGATGTGAATAAACCTGCTTCCTCTACCGTAAAACCATAGCATGAATCCCATCGCAAGATTGATCCGTAAGAATAATAAATTGTAGAGCAAATAGGTTTATTAGCGAAAAGTGAAACTTGTACACCGCTTCAGTTTTCTTACTCAAGGTCCTCACTCAACGTGGAATTCATAGTTGCTGGTTATCTTGCATGTATGCAAACAAAGCTCCTTTCCAACCGTCGAACCATTCCCCAGGTGACAGAGATTCTTTGCGGCGCAAGGTAAAAGCAAAGCGCTTATATTTTCAGAAGATTACATCCATTTCTGCTGGAGCTACCCTGTGTAAAACTTCTTTCGTAAACCACTTGGCTAGTTTCGTCAAATGTTGGTTCCGTTGTGAGGTTCGATCGTTTTCCTGTAATGTTTATCCGTTTGGTATAACAATCCCAACCTACCAAAACAAATAATGCTTTCATGCATTCAGTTTCCTTTCATATTTTCATGAGAGCAAGAAGAAGAATGATAACAAAATTTGTCGAATTCAACTATTTTGTGGTAATCTCCTCAGTTGTGTACATACATTCAGATCACGTTTGGTTAAAAGAGTGACAGGTTTGGGTACAGGCGAACACACGGGGAAGAGAAATCAATCAATACGAAGGGCAAAGGTTACTAATATGAACCGGATTGGGCATAGGTGCAGGGAGCGGAATCACTGCAGGGTGGAGAGAGGGGAGAGGGACGGGGACAGTGACAACTACCAAGTCAGCGCAAAGCTACCCACAAATTCTACCTGTTTACATAAATCGGGTTTGTAATGTCGAATGGCAGCCGCTTCAGCGAATCGTAGTAGACGGCTACCTTGCTGGCGGATCAAGACGCGAAAGGCGCTCCTAGGTTTGTCACATTCTTTGCTATCCAGTTTATATCGGGTGATTGAACTGGATGGAAACTTGGATCCGATAGACGCCAATTGTTTCGGTACATGCTCTGCTATCCTGGTAGACAATCGTCTCTCAGTTCTTCCGACGTACTTGCTACCGCAAGTGCATTGAAATAGGTAAACACAGAAGGAGGTAACTGAAAACTCGGGTTTGTCTAGATTGGATTCAGTGAGCATTCGCTTCGTGTCGTGCAGTATTATGAGGGAGGCAGCATAATACGTTCATTCATTCGCTTGTTTCAACTTACGCTGTATTCGCCTATCACTTTGATCACCTTGAAACGGTATGTTGACAAAACAGCTTTTTTTGAGGCGGTGTCACGTGTTTCTAGTTTAGTCAACGGCGCTCCATACTTTGAAATAAAGTTTTTCGGGTATCCATTTTTGTGCATTGCCGTGGATATGCAGTGAACGTCGAACTCCAACGTTTCAATGGAGCAGGTTATCCTGGCTCTAGGGAAAAAACTGTACACCAAAGATCTTTTGGATTGTATTGGACAAAAACTTCTAGAATTAAGATATCCATATCGGCTTGTGAAATCCGGATCTGATGAGAGATCCGTCCTCTTTTCTGGTCAACTTGACATCCAGGAAATGGAAGGAAGATTTGGATTCGTGCTCCACCGTGAATTAAATATTCGGATGCGAACGGTTGAGTATTTTAAGCATTACTTGCGCTTGTGCACTGTCATTCAGTATGACAAATGTGTCATCCACGTAACGGCCGTAGAAGTGTGTGCTCTTTATGCATTGCCGCAGTTTTGTATTCTCCAGGTTTCCCATGAAGATATCAGCCAGGACAGGTCCTAGGGGACTACCCATTGCAACTCCTTCAACTTGACGATAATGATCTCCGTTAAAACAGAACTGTACATCTTTGGTACATGGAAGCAGTAATTTTTGGAGACTATGTGTGGGAATGTTGAGTTCGTCGGCATATGAACAGATAATGTCTATAGGTTCACAAAGAAGAACATTTGTGAATAAGGAACAAACATTATACGAGACCATGTGTCTATGGGAAACATTAGGATCACGGATTTTTTCAACAAATTCAAACGAATCTTTCACAGTGTAATTTGAGAACTTTTCTTTGATTAGTTTGAATGAGTTTTGCTAACCATCCTGCTAACTTCTGGTGGGGTGCTCCAATCATAGATATTATGGGCCGTACGGGAATATCATCCTTGTGTACTTTGGGAAGTCCATACATACAAGGTAGCCGAGAGCCCTGAGGGATGAGTTGAACAAGGATGGCACTTCTATTATGGCCATCCTTATGCAGTTGACGCAATTGATAAGATTACCATGAACTAGTTGAATTGAACACATCCTGTGATCATGATGCTTCTTCTTGCTCTCATGAAAACAATCTTTTCACAATTCCCTGTGCAGCTTTCAGCTTTTTTCGAATCTTCGAGAATGCTTGTTCAACAGCATTTTATTCATTCGAATAACAAACTGGGCTGAGGCAATGTTATTAAAAACTTTGTACCCATCCAATATCGGTTATCCGGAATGAACACACCAAAAGGATCGCCTACCAAAACCGTCCAATCAAGCTGATACCACGGCAACCGGTCATGTTTGACTTTTCAGGAAGTATGATGGGGGGGGGGGTCACCTGAGAAGCGGGAACATTTTGGGGTTCAAGTATATACAGTACTGAACGCAGCTCCATATGTTTATGCGCTGCTTTTGGTGATTTCGAAATTTATTATCCTTATTCTAATAAGTTTTTACCATTCTAGCAAAACCATTCTTCTTTAACCCACTCCATTAAATGCTTCTGAAATTCACCGAACATACTCAGAATGCTCAAAATGATTTAAATCAGGTATTTGATAGTACCTTTGAGCTGTTAAAGTTGACTTTGCAAGAAAATGATATCAATTTCCAAACGCTGTGATGTTTTTGCTACTAGAATTCCTCCACATAAAAAAGCAGTGTGAAAAGGCGATTACCTTAATTGATTTTGCCTATCGCTTATGAAACTCGACAATTACCTGTACAAGAAGCACTGATATTCTATTCATGTGCGTCGGGTAAAAATGACACTTGACGAACAAGCCTAATTCCATTTACTGGTAGGCAATTTTTTCGGTGAAGTGTTTGAAGTAATCAGTTGTAAAGCTAAAGCAATATGCATGATATATCTTATATCATCTTCCGGGACGAGCAGGGCTACCAACCGCAATTGACCACAGAGGACTGTGCAAATCGTCGTCTATTTTATTTCTTGTGTTTCATTTTTACCTAATTTTATTTAATACACAAAGATAGATCTTTGAGGAAGGGAGAAGCGGACAATCAAAGAACTGCTATACAATACAGAACGATGAAAGTCGGGCAGTGAAGGTGGGATTCGAACGCACGTTCCCGAAGGTAATAATTTCGTGACGTTACCACCGGGTCACCAGCTCCAGTCTCCAGTCAGCAAAACTCAAGAGCAGTTATCTCGCTCTTAGTTTTATCTTACGTCTATCACATGGGGTTACCAGAAGCAATAAAATCATTAAATCATTGAAAACCAACCAGGTTCGATATAGGCTAATTATTGTGGTGCTAGAAGGGGCATTCACTAGTTTTCGGAACTTCAATGTGCCCGGAAAGATTATGACTTTATATCCAGTGTCAGAGTGATCTATTTTTCTCCATGAACGCATACTGATTGAAACCGTGCAACATCATGAGTTTCATCAGATCTCTTCATTCTAAAGTCTAGGGTTTGCCGATCCCTTCACCGGAATGGGCCTGGTATTGTCTCACACCAGTCAAAACGTATCGGAATCAGTATCTACTGATGGTGTTGCTTCTATTATTGGAACACCTCCATTTAATCGATGGTTTGCGGTATATGAGTTGTAAGTTAACTGCATATACATAGTAAATCATAGGAAGTTTATGAAAATGATAAACAAACATAAGAGAGATGTTTGTACTCTGTATGCACTCCATCATTTATGAACACATTTCTCAGTCACTTTGGGATGGAGTCCACCAACTTAACTTGTCAGTTTTCTTCTGAATATGATGCATCATGTCCTCTCGAAGTGATTGGCGGATCTCGTTTTTCAACTCCGCGAAAATATTTCCGTTCACCTTTTTATTTGAAATGTTCAACGACATCTCAACAGTTTAGTATAAAGAAGTTGTTGTTCACTAGTCACAGATCTAGTTACCATTGGAGGAAAAATGAAGCCTTTTCACTTCTGGGTAGTATTCAGAGATCAAACGGCAGTAATCGTAGTTAGCAGAAGACTCGAAACTAGTATCAATCTACAAGCTACTCAAGATGAACCAGGATACGATTATTTTATCTCTCAAGATACACAGCCTCAGTTGATTAAGCCAAGAGATGCACGCCGTGCATTGTGGATCGGGCAACGGTTCGTTTAGGTAACTTCTGTCTTTGCAACTGAAAACAATAGATTGCTTCATGTAACGTTAACTGGTCTTTTTAAAGGACAATTTGACGTCATCCCGCACACATTCAACTGCTTGATCTGAAATTAAACATACCAATTGTGACAATATGAAAATGTAACAATTATCATGACATTGATGCACGCAACATTGTTTACGCAATAATTCTTTTTCGACACCATATATCTGAATATTGATGTCTTTCATGTGAATTATTCGACCGTCTGTTTTAACTGCATTATTAAAATGTGCTGCTGCAATTCTTCGGTTGAAATTTTGATAAATGAAAGGCGATCGGTAATTTAACGTGTATTTGTGCTTTTTATGTGCTAGGAGAGAAAGGAGCTGGATGGCGACTCGTGTACATTTTGCCAGCTTATCAGGGCAGTGTTTCAGTCAATCCTCGTTAAGTGTTATCACAAAGCGAAGGGTTAACTATCTGCAAATTCTATAAACTTTTGAGCTATAGAGATTAGAGTTAAAAATGTTATACATTGGCCTTGGTAAAGGTCAATGTCAATAATCGGAACAATATTGCACTTGGTATGTAAGAATTAATGTTTAGCTGAGGGACTAAATGGTGATCAATCTTACGAAGATGGCACCAGAGGTGGATGCTGATTCACCACATGACTGAACCTGGGGGTAAAAGCTATCATATATTCTGTGATGTTGACCACGTCTTACGTTATCATTTAATTTACCGATGCATCTTAATTATTTGTAAATGTGATCTTGGTTTCCGAGTTAACATTCTATTCATAACTTTGATGAACAGAAATTTAACTGACGTCGTGGTTGAACGCGATTTATATTTGAAATGAATTACGCAAAAGTTTCTAGTTATGAATATCATTATTGTCAGCATAAACACAATATGGCATTAACCTTTTGCATTCATAAACTTATGTCAAGTATCACCCTCTTGAGAGATTCACCATAATAACTCTTCGAAATTCCTACAACAGACTTTGCATACATTAGTAACCTGACCACTTTATGTTACATGAAACATGCACGCATTCCTCATTCTGTCCAATTTAATACAATGATCCAAACGAGCACAACACAGAAATAAAGCATAGAAGCTCCAAATCATTTTGAAAAGGGACCATTATGTGTTCAGATTCAGTGAACAGTTTGAACACACTACTTGATTTCCGCCTGAACAGTTTCATTCCGATTTCAACACCAAGCTGCCCGCGTGCAGACGGAACTGAGTATGCAGGATCGTGTGTAATGTCTGCCATGCATGATATAATGGAATAAGGTTCATGTGCTTCTGTTACGAAAAACGATTTCACAAGAGTGTCATTGGTCGTCCACCGTGTGCATTCTCAAGGTTTGGGAAGAATTTCTCTTTTACAATCGTCGGCTTGTAGGATCAAGGAGTTCTACCGTGGGGAATGTAAACTCAATTTTATGAATCCTTTTGTGTTTCCCAATAGGTGTCCCGATTTACGATGCATTGCAGTGTCGAAATCATACGCAACGAATCACAAGCACGCGCGTGACTAAAAGGGGCTTGGAATAAAAAAATTATCAAAAATGTGATAATTTTATTTGGGTTGAAAAGCAGTATGAGAATAGACTTCTTTACGATCAGTCATTTCTCTTCGGTATTATTCAATTTTTTCTCTATTATCATACGGAGTGATTGATTTGTTGTCAAACGATAAAATAAAAATGACTGGTAGTGCTACTCAGAAAAATGGAGTTCCGTCTATATATAACCATATTTTACTTGAGAGAAAAAACTGTATTTCTCCGTCTAAATTGGATTGGTAGAAATTGTTCTCGAATGGGAGGAATGCGAAGCCACTGGCCGAAAGGCAATTTTCTAGTTCACTGACCCGTGAGGTTCCAATCAGGTGAGGAGGAACTTGAGTGCAGCTCCTGAATCTTGTTACAAGGATTACATTATCCAGGAGCAAAAAATCCTAATGAGGTCAGAAAACCTCACCACCATTTCGGTTGACCACACTCTATCGCGCTGATATTCCCACTTGCATAGATAATGTGGTTGTTCTCGATTTATCCATTGGTTAGCATGGATGTCGGATCTTTACTCCTACGAACCGAGAAACACTACTTTATTGAACTGGAGAAGATAACCACGCAAATTGAAAACTTCATGTTGCTAGTGTCAATAACATATCATTTTTGATGATACTGATTCTCGTTCTCATTTAGGACTATCTCGTCAAAGTTCAAACTGGTTCCAATAAGCAATGGTTAAACCTTGAGAACAGTTTTAAATCTTACCGAAAATGATATCATAATAAGTTAGGGATATACCGCAATAAGAGAAATCTAAGTTACTTGCCGTTTCTGTCGTGATTTGTAACTCCGAGCATCCATAACAAAGCGTTACCCGTAATGATTGTGATGTGTTTCGAGGAAATATTTCAATGACGAAATCACTGCCTTGGTCAAAAGCAGGGGATTTCTGTTGGATAATTTTCCCTCATAGGTGATCGCTTTTGCAGAGTACCCACTTGTGAGTCAATAAAACGTACAGAATATGGTCTGTCAAACATTCAACACAGTTTTTGTCCATTTCATATGGGCGGCGTGGCATCGTGACAAGTCCAAAAACAAAATAGTAGAAACATATACTTTTTAATGTATTTTAAGTTGGACTGACCCATTGCCATTTTAAGGTTACACTTGAATGCGTGAATGAAAATCAGCATTGTTTTGCAATTTGATTTCCCGCTATTACATGTAGTAAATAATAGTTAGGTGGTCACCACAGAACAAAGAAATACAAAAATGGTCCAAGGCATCGTACCCTTGGATGACGACATGTGCTATACAAGATTTACGTCAATTTCAGTAACATACATCGGTCACATTCATACTCACCCAGGAGCATAGGGCTGCGTCATCTATAATCAAGTGCTCATTTGTATATCTTCGTATCCGGTTCAAATGCATTGGATAACTTTTTCCCAGTAGCTTATCCAACATCTGAGCCTTTTTGACGCGTGATGGACATTAACTTCCGAATAATCAGTGGATACATCTTGAGCTGGTTCGCATCTGAACGAATGGGTTTCTGATCCGAGAGATCTTGTGCATTGATAAGGCTGTACTTTCTTACTTTTTTTCTGGAACAACATCGTCCTCTGTGCATGTCAAATAAGTTCGCATCATTTTGCTAATGTATGTTCTGAGTAAAATATGCCCATATGTTTTGAGTATGCTAAGAAAAACAAACATTACTAGTCTGCACAAGCCGATATACGTTCCAAAATCACTCAAAAGCAAAACCTAATAAAACTAACTGATTGTATATCGCGTGCGTTTTGCAGTGTAAAACAAACAAACCCGTAACGCTCGTGTAATAAAAAGCAGTCCTGACAGTTTCGTTGATCAATTAGTACAGAACTGTTTTGCACCAAAAATACACATTCCTATTGCGTAACAATGAGGGTGACTAGGTAAATACGGAATTGTGAAATCTTCAACATAGAAAGGCATTTGAAATAAAACGTTTGGATAGTCATTTAGCGTATGAATGTTTGGATCCCATAAGCGTCTGTTGGTGATCCACATTTGCGATCCGCATGAAGTCATAGGTGAGATTGCTACGGGCGTGGTTGATAGTGTGCATTCGTCCAACCTCGGAGGTCCTGAATTCGATCCCCCGGATTTGCAATGTTGATGCGACCCAACGTAATTAAAACAGCTGCCCAAGGCTTCTCATAAATGCGGTTCAAGCTCAGTTCTGTCTATAGAAGAGCAAATTCACTAAACCATCGAATTGTATCCTCCATCCTCTATCACGTATCATAGTTGAGGCCGAAAAGCCTACGTGACCAAACAAGCTCCTTTTCCGACAGTAGTCGTTCATCATTCCTCAATTTCTACTGTGTGGACGTGCAGCTAACCAGATGTGGTCTATAATTTGTTATTAGCCAACACAAATGAGTTTCAACTGATTCAACATACTTTTCCGGTTTTGCTTTTTACATAACATTGTTGCGTTCTCAGTGTGAACGCGTTCCTAAAAATCCTTGCTGATAATTTGTCAGCCAAAACTGTGTGACGCACGATTATCGCTTCCAAATTGATACTACCGCTAGGACTAATACTTCTTTTGACGGTCCATTATTTTTTGCAGTGAACACTTTCAAATTTGATTGCGCAGTTGATGTAGTAAATTTATAAATGAGGCTATGAAATAAATAACACATGTAGCTGTTGAACCGGAGGCTAAAATCTGTTTGAAGATAAGTTACTGGAAGCTCTGACTTCGTGCATAATTGCCGAATCTAAAAAACAATTAATTGCAAATATTCACCACAGTAAGCTATGAGTCAAAGATTAGAACGCTACATTTCCATAGAAAATGTACACAGATCTTTCGTACGCATTTCTCTCGGAGTTCCATGAAGTGCAACAAAATGATCTGATGGTTCCAAGATAGTACTCACTCAACCTCAGCTCATATTCGCATATCCCATTTGATGCATCGGGCGAGTGATGAACTTTTTTGTTCTAGATTACCAAACGCCAGTGAAAATACCTTCTGCGATAGACTGCCACCGAGCGGTGTGTAGGAATACGATGTGCTTTTGTCGTATGTAGCCAACAGCTAACGTTTGGGATGGCGTCCAAAACACAAAAATGGAGCTAGAAGGGTATTGTGGACTTAAACGGAAGGAGAGAGTATCATCATCATAACAAGGTGCTGGAGTTCCCATCACAGTGTGCCAGTCTATCCAGTTTCGTGGCATCAGTAAGTTGTCTTTCGTCCACTGATACTCACATGTTATGAACAAACAAACGAAGGCATCGCTAGAACAGAGATCAACCAGATTCTATTTCTAGGATTATAATCTCCCAACTTTCCGTTGTCAAGAGATCAATTAGAACGAGATTTGCCATCTTGAGCATTGCATAATATACCTTGTTTGATCGCCAGATCTTGACCGTATCAAGCCAAAACGATATCATCCCAAAGTCAAAAAATCAAAATCTAGCAATCCACAAAAACGCCAAGCAAAACTGATGAGAGTGATGCACGTTGTTGATGTCACATTTTACTTTATTTGTTCACGAGAATGATCCAACTAAATACGGCGTAACACAAAGGCGACCACCCGACATAATTGCTTGCAGTAAGAGCCTATTCAGTTTGGCCGATGACAGACTGCAAACATTTCGCCGGTTACTTCAGGAATCAACTTTTTGAAATTCTTCAACAGATTTGGTTTCAAAAGTGGTTTTTAGAAAGTCTATCCAATAGGTATTTCCGGAGTTTTGTTAGCCTATTTGATCCTGTTTTTAAACAGCCCCAGCACAAAGGTTATCATATGTGATTCCACAGTATACGTTATTTTTGTCCAAAATGACCACTGGGCTACTAAAAGTGGTTTGTAGCTCTACACGTTGTGTTTTTCATCACCTATCTGACACAACTTCACTGGAATTAAATGTTTACTAGAAGCATAAATATTATTGGATCTCAAACGCTTGCAAATTGCGATAAGATAACTATTGTCTGCCATGAAGATGGTTTCCCATCTTTTACTTTTATTTTACTTGCAATTTTCAGGAAATCCGACTTCATGGTGTTACCCTCATTTTGAACAACGCCAAGTGACTTTGATCTTTGTCTGTACAATTGCGCCGAAGCTTATATGCATAATACGGTCACTAGTTGAGAAAGGGCTTTCCATAATGTATATTTGGACAAATCGACTTCCAATTTTATCGTAACTTTCAATGTGCATATCCTCGACAAGTATAACATCACGGGTCGTTATCGATTGCAGGTTGAAGATCAAAACCGTTTGGAAGAATCCAAACTGTTCACCACTACACAGTGGATAAAACGGACTTGGCGTATTGAAAACTTCGTATTATTAAAAGTTGTTCTTAGCGTGTTAATTATTAAAATGCTAGCTCAGCATCATCCCATTATTATTGCTGTAGGGGTCTAAAATTTGCCACTACATTAAAGAGCCACTAATGAGTCAGACTCAGCTGAACAAACTAGTAATTTAAGTGCATAAAAGTGGTACTCAATTGTTTTAATTCAAGAAGCATTGCAGAGTGTTTACTCTCACTAATTTATTAATTTACTTTTATTCGAAACGAGGCGTTTGTATTAATAAATAATGTTTTTACCAATGGGAATGAAACTATTTGTTCTTCTGCAACACTCGGCAAATTGACCAACGACTTCTTTAAATGTCAATCAAACTGAACGTTTCAACTATATTTACTCATACAAATCAGTTCGAATTAAATTAGCGTTGATGCTGTTTTGTTTCACGAATTGTGTAAATAAAAANAAAAACAATCAGAACGAAACGTCCTTATGTCCTCCGCTAACTTGTAGCTCTATCATCGACTTTCTGAATTACACTTGAAATCTAATGTCAGATTTATTTTTTACTCAAACGTAGTACCTTATGACGAGTATAAAAAACAGATCTCGTTTTGACTGTTGTGATGCAGCAGTATCTAACTGAGTGAGAACAAGAAAAATCAACTGATATACTCATTTATGACGGATGAATGCGAGCACTAATTCCATTTCCCTTGAGTAATTGAGGTACAATATTGCGAAAAAGAGAAAAATCAGCCCCGTCATGTATCTGATCACAAGTCTGAGGATTTCCATTGCATACATCACATTGGAAATTATAGACTTACATTGCTGCTTGGGTGTACTCAGTGACAAGCAATGATGTGTGCGTGTGTATAAGTACACGCTCATTATACTTTTATTTCTGTGTATTCACTGGAGACGTTGTGGGTGTGAGAATGATAAGGCTGATTGAAACACTGGATGAAATGGCTTGCGTTTCTTTTTCGGTTTGATCGGAGGATACTTCAAAAGTGTTTTAATTTGTGTGGTTTAAGTAGTCCTGAGTCTTTTACTGTTAGATAGAGCAAATACACCGGAAACAGTCACAAAAATGTCTGTCTCATCTACTGAAACTGTTTGTTATTAGCAAAATACAACTAAATGCAAGCACATTATCTGATTTACTTGAATGATAGATACCTGGGTGATCGTTATTGGGAGTTAGTATATGTCACCATGCCTTTGCGGGAGTGGTGGTGTGTTACCCAAACTGAAGGACTATGACGAGGGTATTGCATTAGCAATAGTGTAATCGCTTCTATCTCTCATCAGAAATGTGATTTAACATGTTCAAAATTAGACGAAAGGTGAAGATATGGGGACGAAATGCGCAACGAACATATGCGAGTGAAAAACTTCACACGACATCAATTTGACAGCCCATCGCTATCACGGACATGGAGTAAGTTGGGTTGTCATTTATCGGATAAAGATTGATATCCTTTCTAGNTGCGGTTTTTATGATAATCAGTCATGATTTCATCGATGAAAAGCAGTTCACCCATTCTGCTTCTAAACCGTTATATAATGTTTGTTCACCAACATCTTCTCGATTTCGGGATAATCATTCTTCCGTTGTATTGCCCGGCTGAAATCATACGTCATTGCTCCACATAAAACTATCTCTATGTGTACTTACCTAGTAATACTGATATGTAGTTCACCCGTGCGGTGTTTTCCATTGTATTGTGTTGTCCAGCGTATGTTTACCTGCCGTAGAACACGTGGACCAGAATTCTTTTTCATTCCTCTTACTCTTAGTCCTGGACCACAGAAGGTTCACTCCTGTTTTCAGGATGATGCGAGAGCAAACCAACTTTTATCACATAATTAGAATCACCGACAACTTGAGAAATAGTCGACTACTCTGTCGCGTTTATTTTGAACCAAAAAGGGGGATACTGATTCATTGTGTCCTCCCTTAATGTAAACGGAGAACAAATGACATTTGTGCGGATGTGTTATATGATTATAATTTAGCGCTAGTCGAGTAACCACATTAACAACTCGGACTTCAGTTGGTTCGGATTATTGATCGCTTTTTTAGTAGACAGTGATACTCGGTTGTTTTAGCCAACATTGTAATGAAATTCTGTTATTTTTCCTGGCAAAAGAACCAAAAACTACATTTTAACCGATGGTCATCGTCTTACTGCTGAAGCACACGCCCTCAAAAGCGATTAAAAAGATAGATAAAGGATGCTGGTTTCGAACAGAACATTGATAGCCGTTTGTCTGAAAGTTACTCCCAGTCGAAATGAAACTCACCTAATTTCCGTTCAATATCATTTGTTGGTCACGTTCAACCCGGCGGATCCATTGTTTGAGTAAGATTTCTAGCTGGATACAGTACCGGAATGTAATGATGTATGGCTCGAGAACACGGACAACACTGAATTCCCCACACAGTTAAGCTTAACGAACGAAGAAAGCAAACATTTTTGGGTTGCTTCTCAATCTATGCATATAGATGTACTAATGTCCAGTGGATAATATGAATCTACGCCGAAAGGAAGTAAAACCATAACTCGGGTTTATGGGCAAGGTTGTTGAATACACAATATATTTAATCACATTCAGCTCCAAGTCAAATTCGATAAAAGTGGACATATTTCAACGAGAATTCGAAGGTAAATGCCACTGATTCTACGGCTTATACTTTCACCCCATTATTTGCAACACAAACTATTTCGTGTGATTTTGCACAAATGCAATATTTATTGTAGACAATCTTTTCCTTTCGAAAACGAAGCAATCGGTAGATGTTTTTGCAAATACATAGATTTAAGATTGAAGAAAAACAAACGCTCCAGCCAATGCGTGTGTGTGTTTGCGGGCAAAGGGATATGTTGGAGGAAAACGATTAAGATATGATGAACAAAAATGAGACCGGGAGCATTCTTATGCTATTTGTACCGATCAGGAACCGCTCCTGTACGTTCTCCGACCACAAGTGCCATTTTCGGGTATAGTCGATTTATTGCCGGAAACAAACATGAGCTTGTTATCATGATCACACACTAATTGAAATATGTTTGTAGATACAATTGCTGTTTATATAATAATTTTCACTCGGTTACCAGTTATCGATTCAACCTGGTTTAGTAGAAGCATGAAACCGTTTCAGATTGCGTGAGGATAAAAATCCAAAAAATCCATTCAGTTTCCACTCGCATGACCAAAGAATCGAAAAAAATGACTGACATGCATGAGTGAATTATATCCTCCGTTTGCTGTACACAGTATTACAAGCAAAGGTTCTGGTCCGTTTGAAAGACAGTAATGTAGATATTTTGTTACATTCCATCTCATAGATGCCTTATAGACGTGGAAGCGTGGTAGGATAAGCAGCAAATGCATGTGGCATTCGTGTGCCAGTTTTGAAAGAATGCTAATTTAGAAAGTGATTCGAACGAAGTCTGCGTTTTCCAAGTTTAAAGCATCCAACTTCATTTATGGAGGATGGAGGACACGGAGTAACAAAAATATTTTCTTTTTATCTATTCTATCGCCGTGCTTTCTCGTGATGGACGGCTGAATCAAATGACGATGCACGTCATTATTCAAATGTGGAGTAAAATAATTAGTGTCACTTTACGGGAACGGCGCAATAATTACTGTTAGAAAGGATGTAGCCGATTCATTTCGTCTTAGAATAGGTCTGCATCACCAGTGTGCACTGCTCACAAGTGAAAAGAGACAATGTCTCTTTGTGGCATTTACCCAAGTTGCAGCAAGCACTTATTTCACACAATTGCTTTACACTGGCACCCAAATGTTGTTCTGTGGAATTTTAATTTGTTTTCTTTTTCCAGGTGAACTCAGCGACGTATTGTTCTGACATGTAATCCATGGTTTGATTTAATATACAATGTAAAGCCAAGCAAATCCATTGCAAGTTCCAAACTTCTGTTTGATACTCCAACAATGGGTACTAAATTGTTTCAAGAGATCGGGTAGCCGTCGAAAATTGGTAGTGCGGCTTTTTTCCCCGACGAGCAATCGGTGCCAAACCAAAACATCGTCAAACGCCCTTCAAAATGTTATATGTATTTTCTTTGCGGCAGTCTTGCCAGGGTAGATGTTTTTCGCCATCAAATACTTTTATGTTTACCATGTACCATGCTGTCGATCTGGAGCACTCTTGCAAGGAAGCGTTTTGTTGATATTCAATACAAAGTGTTATTCTCCTCACAAAATGAAACTAAAATTTACGGTAGTGCAAATGAAACAAGCTGTTGGACGACTTTTTATTGGTTCACTAAGCCGCGACCCGAAAAATCCATAGTTGGGGTACAAAAATATTGAGATGGGAGCTTTAGGTAATTAATGAATTGAGATTGTACACTAGCAAATCGGTCAACTCTTCTGAAGTTTTGGTTCAAGGAGAGAGAGATCATTACAGTTTCATTACAGTTTCATCGTTAGTTAGGTTGATTTTGCCATTTGGTGATATTCAAACATGAAGTTTATACAAGGTTTAACTTCAGGCTCTGGGTTGTAAGAATTTACATGTTCAAGGTGTCTTTCTCACCACTCAGCTATAAAATCCAAAAGAGGATAGCAAGCTCAGTATGTAGTAAACGTTGTGCTGATAGAACACGGGGTGAATAGTCTGTTCTAAATGGTTTAAAAGCTTATATGACTGATCTAATCTGTATTAACGTAATATGCTTACGATCCAAACACATTACCTGGCAAACACGGATGCATCTAAAGCAAAAATGCTTTACCTTTCGTTTGTTTCACATGCTATTTTATCTCCCCATAGACTTATGAAAACGATCCTTTGACTGTGGCCGGTTAATTTTGTAATCACTGATACCAGACATTCAGTGAGACACAACTAGTGTTTCCCCTTGCTTTACGTCATTCTCTAAACTGCATACAACAGTGTATATTTTGCCATCTTTAGCGGATAAGAAAGCCTCCAATCCACGAACATGTTGGTGATTGGTTGCAAATGATGGTAAAGGATATTCGTGTGTAATCCTACCTACAGCTTGAACCGGTTCTGGTGATGAAAAAAATGCTTCAAACTGAAGATATACTCTGTCGGAAAAGATCCATAAGTTATTCATGATATGGCTCTCAAATTGCCATTGTGGAGTCCTGTCTGCGCTGTATTCGATTGATTAATTGATCAGATAAACTAGGGAAATCTATGGAAATGCTTTTATTTCTTTACATTTTTTTTCATTATTCTCTTGTCAATTTTCATTTTACTTCCTTTTATACAATATTCAAAGATACAATTTTCACAAAGGGTTAAGAAGCCAATCAAGGGGATTCTATCCAACTCACAATGGGGAAAGTGGGCGGTGGTGGTGGGATTCTAATACACATCCCCGTGGCGATAATTTGGTTACCTTACCATCGGGCCACCAGCACCTGTTCGTCGAACACCCTGATCGACCACAACGGAGCATTATTATTCTAAAATTTCTTTTAGGAGATCAGCGAAATTGAAATCTACTAATTTCTAACGAAAAAAATAGTTAATTTCGACGTTAGTAGTTCTCAAGATCACTCCAATGACTAACTTTGCAAATAGTTAAAATGGTACTGCATCTTTTCTTTGTACTGAACCTTTCCACTGGTCAGTAGTACTTTTAGTCCATTCAATGGTATTTTGCCACATTAACATTGTTGCTGTTCTGTGAACTGGTAGCCCGCAGCCAAGCAGTTAAAACTATAATAATGGAGGAAAAAGGTAAATGCAACAATACCTTAACAGGCATTTGCACGAATGTACCCAAGCCAATAACACAAATCTTGAAGCAGAGTTAAACCACTGGAATATGTTTTATCCGGATGAGCATCGAAGTGCAATTGATGTAATTCACGCTCCTTTTATTTCAGCCATCCTCATCTCATGCTGGGAACCCAGATTGCTCCGGGCAACGTTTCAAAGCGAAAACAACATGGAATTCACTTTTCTTTCTCTTTACCATCCTGAACAATAGTATCTCTCTTAGATAATAATCCTGCCTGACAGACAATGGGCGAAGGGTATGAATCATAAGGCTATTACGAAGACTGCGTAAGACGCTGAAGAATAGGTCATCCTCATCCATGGAGTCGAGCAGATGAACAATTCAAGAGAAATCTGAGGACAACAGAATGACCGCAAAGAGTGGCAATTCAAAGATGGATTTACTAGGATTTCAAAATGTTGGTATGCCGTCAATCACTTGGCTTCTTTGATCACCGAATTTCCGTGGCGGCGGGTTGGAGGAAAATGAAAGTTTCTCTTGGAACACCGGATGTGACCATTTTCGTTTTGCATTCACGGCAGGAAAGAAAGAAACAAGGTCAGCCAGAACTGCACTGGAGATCAATTTTAGATTCTTGATCTGCGAACAGCCCACAGTACACAGTACACTTCCATCAGGAGACCAGGGTACATTCTCCTCAAAAAGCGATTGTTAGCCAACCACGATGTAGGTGGTAAAGATATCACTTTTCAACCACTGGGATTTCCATATCGGCACTGCATGAACTGTTACTACAACAATGCACAAGGATTCCTCATTTAGTTTTAAGAAATCAGTTGGCGATTCGAATGTGGGATATTATTGCTGCTACCAAAACGCGGCTGTCAGTTTCACTCAGTGATTCCAAACTCTCTTTATCAAACAAGTCCCTAATAGGAAACGATCATTCGAAAAGTGTCGGTGGTGTTTTTATATATATTCATGATGATTTTCAGTGCAAAGTAACCGATCCTGCAGTTTTCCATCCTGACACTTTGGTGTAAGTTATGAATGATCAAACGAAATGAATACTGTCGTCCCGCAACATCCCCAGATTTGGCCACAGAAACCCTTTTACAAACTATATCACACATTCTTGCGAAAGATTTACCCAGGTTCTCCTAATAGATAATTTCAAATGCCTAAATCTCAATAATTCATTGATCGCCCGTCTATTATTCTAACAGATGCTCAGAAGGGTGGTTGGCCCTCATTAATTGCATAATCATGTGAAGAAGGTCAGCAGGTTCGGATTCCTGCAAGCGCCCTCAATACTGATTTTAGTGTTGAAAAAAACGAGGAGCTGATGATTAGATTTATCAATGTGAACCCTTACCCTAGAACTCAGAGATCATGCAGTACTTACATTCAAATATATATATATATATAAATAATATACGCATCTATCCAAGGAAGTTCCCTAGATGACGCGCACAGGTACATTTATCATACACGGTTGTAATACTTACAACACCCTACTTAGTGGGTTTCCTACGACGCAAAATCCAATCCGTTAGTCCATTGAAATTTATCGCCAACATTACAAACCTATTAACTCCAGCGACTATGGCCAGAATAGTCATCAAATATAGCATCCGAAATTCACCTATTCGAAGCCGTACGAGAAAAGGTTATCTCTCAGGGNNTTATCATGTTGGCGTTATAAACGTCTACCGGATGTTGTCATTTTGAATGGTTATCGTATGCTGATGATTCGCTGCACATGGCTGTTTCATGAGGATGAACTGATGTACGAAGAAACGCTAGCGCAGAGATTCATCTCTAACCATGAGAAGTTGCTTAGTCACATTAATTCACTTCGAACAGTCAGGTCAGTCAACTCAATTACCTATAGTTATTGAGCTTGTGAAAATTTTCATAGCTTCGATGGGAGTTCAACCCACGTATGGACACCTCCTACGCTTTTGTACAACACACTTTATCAGCTAGGCTACGAGACCAAGCAACACCAAGCCACACATTCATCAAAGTCCACCGAAGCGAATTTTAGAGCTAGCATGCTTGTTCATATTGTTATCCAACACGTAGAAGTCTTATGTAGAATCTGTTTTTGATAAAACAATGTTAAAATTTTATGAGAAACCTAAGTTTGCAGTCAGCTTACATGCCATTTGGTGGACGTGATACGCCTTTGTATACTGAACAGTTGATTCCTATGTTAAATGTTCGGTTTTGCCTCCCAACTCAGATGTAGAATGTACGCCATAAAAGCCATAGATGGTGTCTATGTGTTGGTTCCAATCCCATGGAGGCTACTGAATTACACCAATTTCAAAGTATGTCTTCAATCTACCAAAAAACAGTTTGCACATACAGTTGAACAAAGCATATATCCTAATAATTACCCTTTCTCTGTAAAATTGTGTGAAATCATTAAAACAGAGGGAAGACAAATACTGCAAAATGTTAAAGTTTCTTTTATCTCCCTAGTTGCTTCGACGCGATATGTCTCTTCTCCCTATTTCAACGAGTTGGATGAAAATAACCCCAATGTTTAAAAATGTTTTTATTTAGGTATTCATTATTTTATTGTTTTTACTCATTCACTTTTTTAGAAAGCAACTTTGAGAGATCGGTATTATGCTGTTCAGATAGATATATGAGAAAATGTACCTCAATGATCTTCTGAGCCTTAAACAGTCAAAACAATCTAATCGTAGCGCATGCTGATTTCCCATACCTCTTATAAAATTGTTTTGTATAAAGGGTTCTAGTCTGCCAAATAATTTCTTAAGTGAACTCATCAGTATTGCATGAATGTGTACAAGTAAAACACCTTGTAACGGAAGCCGGAAATGTTGACTACACGAACTGCCGCGGTTGGCCACTTAAAACATCTACGGCAAATGTGTAATAGAGCAACAGCGGTACACATTGTGTAGAAACCTCACAAGTTGTAGCGTAACCAGTTTTTCTTCATCAGACATATGAGTTCACACAAATCTGCTATTTGAACCTGTGAGAATATGCATATGTAGGAATAAACTGTACCGTTCTTCGAAAGGTCATTGCAGCTAATGAACACCGGATAACAAAACAGATTAGTACCAAATGATCGAATTCCCGCATCACGATTCAGCTATTCTGCGCTCACCACACAGTTGTCTTTCAAAATAGAGGAGTAGATGCAATGTGACAAATCAATCATTGTGTTCCTTTTATGGTAGATATCACTATCAAGGCACAGTGACAGACAGAAGTTACCACCAATTTCTCCGTGCGATTGCCCAACACTTAAGCGTTCACTGGAGCATGCCTGATGTTTTTCAGGATTATGTTGCAAGTCTGTACTAAGAGGAAAAAACAGAGTTCACTTCTGTCATACAAATACCGAAACGTGCGACAAAACACTAACACACGGATCTAGTATGCGACACACACTGGAGTTATTGAACATAGGTGTGACTTATTTGTTGTGTACTCTGACTCGTTTCTTGTGTTTCAAAGACAGTTCGTTTCCTGTCAAATATATTTCATTATTTCAACTTTAAAATAATTCGTTACTGCTTTGCATTTTTCTACTCGTTAGCTCCAGCAACCGGTCGTATTTCGAGCGGATGGAACCAGTATGCTTTCCAAAATATTCTTTGTAGAATATAGTTGATGGGAAGAAGTTTCCAGTCCTCGATATTTGGTTACTAATAGGTGCACATTTTATGCCAGCATAAAACCTGTTGATTTTGTCAAAACCTACGACGCTTACGGTGACTTGAATCAAATAGACGGGAATGCTTATATGAGAGTCGCGTTTTGTATCTTTGCGAATGAATTAGTGCTGTTTAACCCAAATTGACTGCTATGCGTGAACTCCAAAAACCATAGCAAAGACTTTTTTTGGAAAATGAACTCGAGATATACAAAAGACAACCGGCCAATCTCACGTACTGTGATCCAATCGGTGTCTTGTTTGGTACATATATTTGCGAGATAAATAAGAAACTCAAACGTTTGGATAACAAGATGATCGGAGAGTTCATTTGTTATCAATTCTCCATGGTATAGAACGTAAAAGAAATTGCATTCAGGATAGGCCGGTACTTGTTAGTAAGATGAGAGCGATTCCTGCACTGCCTTGAGCTCTTCTAGTTCTAACGCAGTCTTTCTTAGCACGCCCTAAACCGCGTCTCAATCTGTGTATTGGCTTAGGCCGATTGGTCAAATACAATCAATGCGACACAAACCACGTCTAACAGGATCGCCTTAGGACCGTATAATTATTGGCAAATACCAGTGTGCCAGAATCTGAACTAGATCAAACCCAATCGACACAATACGGCACCTGCTTCTGTGCTACTTTTTGGGATTGCCTTTCAATTGCAATTACTTGGGCCGTACAAAAGCATGACGCAGTGGAAAATGTTTTACAGAGCTTTCGAACCCCAGCTTACCAAATCAAATATTTTGAAATCTTCTCATTTCCAAGCTTAACCTTAAACCACTGAGGTTTCTCCAGTGGTTGTATAAATAATAAGTATAAATATCTTGCATGGGATGGTTAACGCTTATTTTTTGTCAGGTGACCATTAGTGAGATGGATTAGAGTTCAATAGAGTAGCGGTGAAATGCAGTTTGCCTTCCCATGAATGCAAATCTCATGTTTGCACTCACTTATATTTACGCTTTTTCAATTTCATCAATCACACGAAACTGAGGAATCTCTCATAACAGATCCCAAAACTGAACTAAATGCCATTCCGTGATTCTTCATGTTCTACTTATAACAATGGTTGCTTTCAATCATGTGGTGATTCTGTGAGAACGACATATTTGGATTACTTCCTCAGAATGCAGACCAAACATTCTATGCAGAGAAGTAAGTGGCACAACGCCAGTAAGGTTAATCTTCTCAATAAGGGGAAATAAAACAATGAACCGCATCACTATGCTTTATGCGGCATTTGGATTTGTTTTGTTTTCGGACGTTCACTATGCCAAAGGCTGTTATAACATTGAACAATCTCAGTGTCAATTATTCTTATTTCAAGCAAAGAATGTTAAAACCTACTGCAAGTATGTGTTTGATTAGCAGTCCAATCGTAATTAATTCCATTGTAACATTTCAGATGATAATAAAGTGATGGACACAGTTGTTTTGGGGACAGATTATTGCCAATGTTTGCCCCCCCAACGTTGTTTGTTTCATTTTATTTTCTTTACCTGTGCTTTCATCAACACGCTTACTCGCGAACATACCAACACAAACATACTCCAACGTATGGATTTCTTTCGCCCTCGGTTTATTACATCAAATGAAATAAAAGGCGATAACAGTAATTCCGTGACAAAATATTCGCTCAATGAGGAAAGCGATGCTCGTGTTTGATATATTTTCCTAATTACTATTTGGCTAACCTAATCTCAGATTGCGTGATAGCGACCTGATATATGAGCAGGCCTAATGGGACACGTTTTTAAGCGCAATTTACCTTGTTCAAATAACTGAAAGAGAGTTTACATTGATGGCTTTAAAACTGCAAGCATGAGAACCATTCAAATTATGCCCGGAGGGTGTGTGCTTCAGTCAACTTAATTTTGATGCTCAAAGATCGCACCGATGTCACATAACTTAATTAGAAACGTCACAAGGGTTAACCAAAAAGCTCACGTTCCTAGATTATCAATTTGTGCTTTGTGCGTTTCTGAACTTCTGGTTAGCGACTTTCAGCTTGAAAATGACACTTGCGATGCTAGTTGTAAACACACCAAGCAGTTTGTTCTGATGCCACTTCCATCCAATGGACCCGGTATCCTATTGATTAGGTGATGTGTTCATTTGATAGTCTGTCGTGTTTTTAACCGACCGGACACCATTGTTTTAATCCATAAGCGATTAGCGTTTTACTGTTATATTTACTGCCTTATTTAACCTGGGAGTATCTGTGTTCGCGTTTGTAGGTATTGATGAGATAAGTGATCTTGGTGACCTTAGTTGGGTTTGCACAGGCTCAACTCATTTGGGTAATATGTGCCTACTGAAAAGCTAAAAATCCTCATGTTAAATATAATCCTAATCCAACCACTTGTGACTTTTTTCCAAATAACCTTTCTAATTTGCGATTAGCTGACCTCAGCGACGGGATATACACATTGGAAATCACTCCTTGATGACCTTCACACAAATTACTGGCGAACAGTACACTAAAATGTGAGAGATAAAACAACTCCCACACACATGGACAGCAAANACTGACCTGTTTTGTGAGGCCACGCGGGGTTGGCTAAAACCCAGTTATTAGGAATAAGTCCTCACAGTTTCACTCATTCTACCCTATAAATCTCGAACGATCTCTTCGGTTTCCACTGATTGTTGTAAGTTTAAGTTACAGAATAAATCGATCCGGTAGTCGTTCTCTGATGGATTCCTCCTCATCCATGCCTTCTAATGAGAAATCTACCGTGAAGTTGGTTTTTTTTACGCTGACCAAATGCAGGGAACAAAATATCTACCATAGTAGATCACATAACGAACTGCATTCACTGCACACAGCACTTAAATCACATGGTCATTGTTTATATACAGTTAGCAACAAAACAAATTAAGTGTATATAAGTGTATAAGTATATACGTAACGCACTGCACTGCTTTAGCAAAAACAAAAAACAAATCGACATACTTAGGGCTTCCTGTACACAAAGGACATTAGCTTCATCATTTTGTGCAGCAAACATCATTCAAAGAAACAAAGTTGAATAAAACAATTAGCACAAAAAGGGCATTGCGTTTCTCTCAAACCGGTCCTGATATTTATGAAATGAACCCTAATACGTGTAATCGGATGGCATTAGAGTTCAGTCTTCTTACACGAAAAGATGTTGTCGATGTAGCTCGCTGATTGCCCAAAGCAATTGTCTGCCAAGCTGGAGCACTATCTGATGGTTTTGTATCAACAAATCTGGTCTGTATTGACTGTACCTCACCCCCTCTCCAACAACGCGGAACATATAAATAAAACTGTTCCCGTTTTTCGCAAACTAGATCAATAATCAGAAAAAAACAGCACAAACAGAAAATGAGGACAGCAAAACATGATTCCCATTCGGGCTCTCCCAGGTTGCCTTGTGTGGCGCCTGCGAATGGATCATACAGTGCGAAATTCCAGTTTTATTCGAAAATTTTTCCGCAATGGCAAACTGCCACAATTGTCCCCAAGATTTCTTCCTGATATGAACGGGATTCTGTGAAAGATGTGAACATCTCAATAAAAATGTTTGCTGAGTGGGTTTACCCTCCGATTTTAGACAGCTTGAATTGCTTTCAGATCTGGGGAGTTCACAACACACACTTGGTGAAGGTGGATAATAAATGAACTAGAAAGGGAAAAATAATTTAAATGGGAAAACTAAACTAAGAGCGTAGCTTTATCTTCGGTGCACGATTATTATCTGGAATTACATTTTGCTTAATTCATCAAGTAACTAATAATCAGTAAGAAACAATGTCTTAGGTTCGTTTTCATCGGCTTATTATTGTACTTTACTAACTTAGAAACAGCAGAATTTACAAGCATCATATAGTGCTGTTTTGAGCGATATAAGTGTGAGCCGAAGGTTTTTTGTTATCATTTTATTACTTAACTAAAAATTATCTTTGGGAAACTTCGCTTAAACTACTGTTTCAGCTTACACAGCAGTCATGTCTTCGTAATCGATTCGGTTTCGGTCAATGGGCATAGAAAACCACCAATTTGAAACCCTCCTCTCTTCTTACAGAATTTACTGTAATAATCCAAATGAAAGGTATGCCATTCAGTGCTGCTCACTGCCTTCTTACGGTAGAGATGTTTTTCATCCAAAGTGACAAGACGAAAAGCCAACATCCAGGACTACAACCGGGTCAGTGAATCACTGGTGGTTCATCTAGCAGAGTTGTTTATAGGCCCTGATTCCAAACCAACCAAGAAGTGAAACATTTGGATCCCTTTATGACATTGAACAGGCAAGTCAGAAGACACACTGGTTGAAAGCGGCTATAGGGTAGACCTTGCGATCGCGTTCTTGGTTTTGTTACCTCATCGAGACAATCACCGACTAAGGATACCCGAGGCATTATCGATCGCTCACAACAAACCCACAATATGCGTCCAAAAGCGAATGACCTTTACCCTTGACCTTCCCCGATTGTAACCAATCACGTGCATCACACACTGTACACAATCACACACGCACACACACACATATTTAATACTAACTAGATTTCCTAATTCGCTTCATTTATCTATCTTCTTGAATTTTATACGTACGCGACCGACCAGAGTATACGAAGGGAATTCCTCTCGCAGTGTTTATCTTCTGACTTGCCTGTTCAACCAAGAAGCATACGTACCACACACACGCATACACCTTCCTTATTGTGGATGTGGTTACCGACTCAATTGCTCATCAACATGTCTTACGCACATTGGACGTTTTACCCTATCCGAAGGGCGTATGATTGGATGAACTGGACACCAGCCCCAATGGAACGCGGTTTTCACACACCACCCAGTTGAATTACGGGTCATGCTTTGGCTAGCCGAAGGCCTCGGTTGTGAATTGCTCAAGAAAATTCACCTGCCTTGACTTAAATCATTTAGTTTTAAGCCGCCTACAGAAAAATCATGATACTTTCTTAGCTTATAAACATCAATTTTCATAAGTTGCTTCACACAGTCTAGCCTATATGAAACACACGGAATATCTACATTTCACTGATGGAAGATTTTGTGGAAAACAGTAGAGAATATACAACATGAAAACACCTTTTCCCCTACGAATACGTTCCATCATTTTCTGCCTGAAGTTTTCCTCGGGATATAGTGGTGAATAGCATAATAAGTTGCATGTTGAACATACATACTAATCACATTGAACCATTCACAGTCTAACAAGTCGATCCTTAGTTAGCAGATGTACTTTTATCGGTGATCACTTTACTCACAACAAAAATGATGTCCCAATCATTTTATTTTTATTGAGGTCACATGATGTTTTCAATAAAAGATATTAGGTATTATTAGGTATTCACATACCGTGACCTGTTTTTCATTTATGGNTTCACATACCGTGACCTATTTTTCATTTATGGAATATACAAGTGTTCCGTCAATTCTCCGGACAGGGTCCACGATCATGCAAAAGCTGTCTGAGAAAATGCAGTTATATGGAAGGCGGGCGGTGACTTAGAGGTTCGACACCCGGGCCTCTCGGGTCATCTAACCACTAAGCCACCACCGCCCAACAAAGAAACGGATATTATTCGAGTCGCCTGGCTTGCGATTGATTACTTTCGATTTCGATTCTCGGCCACTCACATAGTTCAGCAATATTCTTCAGTCGAAAAATCCAACCCACAAAGTTCCCTTGGGATTTTACTCTTTATAATAGAAGTTAGCTGATTTTATTGTTAAACTGGGCTTATTCTCTGTGCTGAATGACAAACCTGAACGAGATGCTCATCTTGCGCTCTCTCTATCGGGGTCAGAGCAAACGAGTTGGTTTGGTATTGTAACTTGGTTAATTGTGAATGAGGAGAAAGGGAAACTATTATTTCCATGAATTGTTAATCACCACATTCTTTTCTGGTATTCACTTAAGAGCCAGCACTCACCTGCGGGCGCGAAGGATATGGTACGTAGCGGACAGAGGCCGCACTATGGTGAACTATTTAACAGACAAGGTAAACCAGGTTGGGAAATCAAAAAAAAATTTGCCGTTTTGGAGAAATGATACATCAGAAGCTGAAACAGGTGGAAACTCAAGCGAACCGTCTTACCGGTAACCTGACACTTCTGATGTCGACTGTTTGTGCCTAGCGCTTCATGGTCACTTATGCGTTTTCATCAATAGCTGCAATTAAAGGTATTGAGGAAAACTAAGAACTAAACGTAGGACATAAACATAAACATAACATGCTACCGGAAGTTTTGGCCTTATTAAAACAGTCAGGAATTCGGACGGTGGTGATCAAGCGGCGGAAATAATTCAGTTATTAACCAGTTAGTTGTTTCTCCAAACCTCTAAACACATTGTCCTTCTTTCATCGTACTCTATGAGAGTTTTCTGTTTGACATTTCCCTTCATCTTGAAGCTCGCCTGTATCATTTGGTTTAAAAAAATGAGAAGAGCTAAAGAACAAAGTCTATATCTTTTCTCCTCTCAACGGGTAAAGAGTAAGTGGTATAGGGCAGTCACTGAGGAAACCACCTCGCGGTGATTTTAAAGGAAGGCTTCATCGTTTAGCGTGTTTATAATGTGTACGTACGAGACCCAAGGAGTGCGAAGTTTGGCAAGGAATGAAACAATGCTTACATTAAGTTTCACGCTACGACATCAGATCCAGTAGCCCCATATAAGTGATTTAGTTCAACCTCAAGATTCCTTGTATACCGTCATTGGAGACGGAATATGGAATATAGAGAGGAAAATCTGATACCTCTTTGAAATCGTACATGGAATAACCATTATCTATCCATGTACACATTTGAGAATGCGACTGAGAATTGTCATAATGATTAATATTCTAGACTATTACGCGCGCTCTTTTACCGACTGCGCTATCCTCCCCTAGATAATATATAAACGGTTTGTTCTCTCTCTTGGTGTCGAAGGTGAAGCCAAGAAAAGCGCATATAATCGAACATATGTAGTTACATCCAGACCACCGGTACGTAGCAAAACCACGCACCATGCGTGTCTTCCATAATTGCGTTCCTCGTTTGAGTTTCATTTAGGTTGATTGACACTTTTATCCACGAGACACCAAATACGAACCACGTTCTGATTAGGGAAGCATGCTAGCCAACTTCATGATCGCTTACGTCCTACATAAATGGAAACGAACATGTATATAAGAGCTAAAAAATACGTGTACAGTCGTGTTGATTCGAAAATATCTCATCGGTAGTGCAAACATATCGACCTAGTAGCGGACCCAGTGTGATCAGATTCCCGCAACAAGCTTGCAAAGATGAATTATGCAGCTTGGAGGCTGGGAAAGGAAAACTGCTTGGAGCACACTTGAATTCCACGCGTGAGGTCCCGGGTGGCATCCCTAGTTGGATCCGTGGATTCGCACTATCAATGATGCTTAATCGGTTGGCTATATAATACTTAGTACTGTTTTCAGTCTACGTTTCGTTTGGTTTGTAAGCCAAAAAACGAATTAGGATTCAGAGGAAGCCCACCGGGTAGTGACAATTCATTCTCTCTTTAACACGGAGACATACGCAGGATAGATTTAGTCAATGTTTCCATGAACCTAGTTTTCCGAGTCCAGTCTAAAATTATTGGATTTCATACCCTGTGCTCTGGATAAGAAGGGGGAATACAACTCATAACAGTCGATCAGTAAATTGTTTCTTTCCTTTCGGAGTACAATAACGTTTTGCTTGAAACGGAAGGGTGGAGAGAATGACACAGATATACTCGACAGTACACGGAGGAACCGCGTCAGTTTAGCTTTTTCACTTATTTTATCCAATGTCATTTTAGTCAAACGGATAAAAATGTGGAAAGTGCATTTACATGCGGCGTACTTCGCCGGTTGGATGAGCTTGTGGGCACAAAATACGGTAAAGTTGACTATTCTAAGTGAATAAATGACTTGCTAGGGCGGGACACTAAAGGTCATCAACCGAGAATGCCACAGTTGATGGCAAATTTGCTCACCAAGTAAACAATTTGTTGGATGAAAATCAGGCACACCGTGCGAGAAACTGTTAGCAAGCTTAAATACTGTTCTTTTGTCTTATCTACACATCATTTTTCAGGAACAACTTTTCAAGCTTTTGGTTTTGCTTAAGGACTGAAATACACTTTATCATGAATGTTATCCCTTCAGGTAGATGTTTGATTATGTTAAATAACAAAATGATGTCATTGGGTCGGTTCCTATTATTTTTTATTATTATTATTATTATTTATTTATTATTTTTTTCATGAAACCCCATGAATGAATAGAAATTTCAGGGCTTCCTTAAACAACCTTGCGTTGTTTTCAGTACTCTCAATCAATACACTAACATTCACTTACTATTTACTGTCATTGATATTCATTTACTCTAATGAACATAGTGATCAGTTCATACAACGGCGGACAAATGTGTCAGTAACAACATCGTCGTCACAGGTATATATTCCTACTTTTGTCTCACTTCATTTTCATACGAGCGTCAGGTCAAGGATGCTCGGTTATTTTCTGATGAAATTTGTTGTGCAGTTCTGTTCATTTGGTTAATTCAATCTTCGTCCCGCCCCCCTCAATGACAAACTGAATGGGATTGGCCCCGCGGATGCGAGCAAAATTGACTTCCACGGAACGATTCGTGATTATGATCTGTCTGATACAGGACAGTTTTTTGTTTCACGAAGTGAACGACACAGGTCCAGTTGTAGCTTGGAATAATATAATGACATGGATTGTTAAGGCTGAAACAAACGTTTGCAAGATGACAGGCATCAGTCGCTTACAATGCAGACAATTAAGTCATGCTTTGGAATAGAATATCTACCCACTCTCCCCCGTCCGGACAAAAACACACACGTCCTAGACAGAGCGCAAGCAGCTATTTTTCTGTTTAACATAGAGGGTTTCAAACTACATTCACTCTCAATACAAAGATTTTCGACACTGATTGTTCCACACACAAACCCCAAATTTCCAGACATACCAAGTATTAGTTTGAAATGCAACTTGGGGGATATTTTACTCCGATTATTTGCTTGGAACTCGGATTTCCCGTTATAATTCCGGTAAATAAAGCATGCACATCCTGATGGCACTGGTTCATTAGCTGACAAATAAAATAAGTTTTGCAAGATACGTTCACCTTTCTTACATTTACTCTTGTCAGTACCCAAATAACCGAAACAGGTGGGCTCATTTTAGCACAGTTCAAGTAGGAAAATAAAGTGAAGTTGGAAAAAGTGTTCCACCTGAAATTTGTGCAGGATTTGATTTTGATCACATGGTTCATTTTATCGTAAGAACAGGATGAAATGACAAGCTAGGAAGCCCTGTAAATATATCTTGACCTGATTGGATCTCATCAGCTGGGGGACTCCATCGACTCAACCGGGAGTCAAATCCGGGTCACGGGGAGAACGCAAGCATACTACCCCCTAAACCAACCGAAGAGAAGATAACCAGGCCGTTTTCCGCTTGATTCTTATATAAGGATGGACCTTTCAGACTTCAATAATCTTCTGTCGCTAAGCAGCATTGATCATTAGTCTGAATCTGTGAGATACGGATGTATGAATACAAGAGGGTATTTACCCAGGAGACTTTCACAAAAATTTCAGTGATGAAGCTTGACGCCAACTGCATGTCACCAATGCTCTATTTTGCAGTGTTGGACAACACGCCAACTCGGTTTGAAGTAAAGGAACAGCAAAACAGTGCTTCCGGTGTAAACTGTGAAGAACATTGACACATGTGCATAAGAATCGCCTCAAATAAATATAAATCAATTTAAATGTGGTGAAAAACGTTATGTGACATAGAAGGAACATCGGGCACCAGTTCATCAGTTTCTGTTTCAGATTGAAGAACTGTGATTTGTGCACTTTCCTGCCGGTTGTTTCGGTCTATCATTTGCGTGATCACTTAATTGAAATTAAGAGATTAAGAAACACAGTTCAGGACTGCAGCAGTTTCTGTTTACATGTACCAATTGAGTTATGGAAAAGCCCCTAATTGCCATAGTTGTAATTTGAAACCAAATCGAAATAAATGGCCTATAGTTTCTGCGGCAAACGGCTGAATGGAAACTCCAGTTCATCGATAAATATATCTAACTATGCATTTCANCAATTGTGTACGTCGATTTCGACAACTATCCCGTGTGTTATGTTCTGTATTTCTCCGCAATTACTGTAAACATTCTATTTGAAAATGTAATTTCACTTTATAAAGATCCAGAAATTGATGTGGGCCGCCTGTTGAGGTCGACAATTTTCATGATAATTGTTGAAACCCAATGAACGAAAATCGCAAAATAGCAGAGCAATTCATAACACGTGGAATTCCAGTGGCCGTGAGGTATTACTGTCACCTAAATTGTTATTATCTACTACCATTTTAAATACGTATACAGGAGTGTCTATATATGTTTATAAAACTGAATGCATATTTGCAAGAATACGGTCACGTTTACGTGAAGAACACTCTGTGGCAAAATATTTAGCAAGCAAACAATATGTTTGAGATTTCAGTTATTAAATCTAAGTAGATAAAGCAAATCTGAAGGATAATATCTATTCTACCCAAGTATTTACGTTATTAGTTGACCATACTGCATATCATCGCTGATACAAGATTGCTCAGCAAGAAAGCCTCATTTTTTCCAGAGGAAAAAGCTAAACCAGTTCGTTTATTGTCAGTATACTCCTCAAAAAGCCCCTTATTCATCCTCTTTACTCCCCCTTGAATATGCTGCCCTGCGTTCCGTCTTTTTCTGTACCTCCCAAAGGATAGTATGGAACAGAAAGCACGCGTCTGATGATTATGGTTATAGTACCCGTAGAGGACAGCGGCGATCATCTTGAAACAAGCCGCTCAATGAATGACAGACGTTATGGGGTAGAAAATATGTAAATATCCCACGGGAAAATTGGGGGGCGGTTGAGTGACAGGAAATTTTCTCACATCAGGCATGTTTCAACCACACTTTACACGCACACGTACACACACATACAACTATGCGCTGACACGTATATCTGAACACATTTCACATACAAGTCAATTTATTTTGTCCTCAACGTGAACAAGAAGAGCAGCAGGGGATGTAGTTAAACAATCTGAAATCATTTGTCTACCTGGGGATGTGATACAAGTAAATTCTTCAGCTAGATGTATGAGAATGATACTGAGTTTGTGCCTGTCAGTAAAGAGTGATTCCGGGCAGCATCATGACTGGCTGATGTTATTGTTGTTGTTTTGGACGAAGTCCACTACGAGCAAATGACCTAGTTAGAATTATTTATTTTGTTTTGTTTGTCTTCTCATCCCTTTTCTTCTGTGGGCGAGAAATAGAAACGGGAAGTAGTAAATGATAGTTCTGATAACATGTAGGTCTAATCCGTGATTATGAGGCACCCTGGCACCAGTCGTCTTTACACGATTAATCTTTAGAAAGCGACTGATGTTACTTGTGGGTAACCATGAAAGACCGGCGAAGAGGTAAAAATGAAAGTATGTTAGCGTTTCATTTCCGAAAATAGTTCGAGAACAGGGCTGATTAGATCTAACCACAATGAAAAAGTCTGTAAGGTTCCTTCTTTTTCTCCTCCTTATCTTCATCTGACGCGCTTGTGTATACGCTTGGTCATATTCAAACTTTTCGACAAAAAAACGAGCTTCAAAACGTGCACAAGGAAACTACTAATCTGGGACGAGAGAACATTGTTTAACTAAATACGTGTTGTTACTACAGCTAATGCTGCGGCTGCTATTCATTCATGTGACAAAGCACTATCTCACTTCTGTTTGCTTGCACTCAACCGTACTGAAAACCGACAGGTGGCCAGACAGACCCAAATTATTCTTAGTTATGTAATACTGTTTATGGTTGGTTCAGGTTTTGGTTGAATTAGAAGTTCGCCGTACTACACGCAAAACGTTACTCATTAAGGCATTCTGTTCTCAACCACTGAATTACAAAGTTTTCTCCCTACAGTTAATTGATCTGTCAAAGTATGAAAGGTGGACAAAGAAGTGTAACGTTTTTGGAGTTTTATTTGATAGTATGTAAATCAAGGGAAGAGCAAAACATTTTCATCACTGGTAACATTTATTGCAGTTTCTTATGGGTCATTGTACATCCTGTACATCCTGATTGAAAATGAACTCGACTGTTTAATACAATAACTAATGCATACAGAACAAATATGATTAGGATCAGTCTAAAGGAGACCATGTACCGTTTCTGTGTACTCCATTGGTTGTAAAAATGGAGGAATAATGCTCATTTATCACTACACACAGTGAGACGTTCAACTGTTTATACCCTTCCTGAGACTAACCACTGGCATTATTCTTCTGTATCAACTAAATTCCACACAGCTCTGGATATCAAAATGCGTCAGCTTCAGAACAAGTACTCATCCGTAATCTGATCCAGAATTTAGGCATTCCAGCTAAAAGGACACAGATATTGGACCGCAAATGTAGATAACCTCAATCGGCTGAAATTTTCACCGTTTTATTACAAACCTCTTTTATACAATCTCGGATTTGGACTAATCAAATAAACCAGATGGTAGAGGTCGCATGGGTGTCTGTGGAGACACAATTTTGTAGACCTTTTCTATATCAAAATATAATGAACGAATCTCACTATAGAAGCACCATAGCGGAACTAATAAGTCAAACTTAAATGTTGTGTCATTCATAAAATTTCAATAATTTTCCGGCAGTCAAGCGCAACACTAACGCACTACCGGGGTTCAGTTCCATTGTGACACCTTTCCGTTTCTTGTTTATTTTCCTCTACCAGAGGTAAGGATCAGTTCGCTCACGTAGACATCCCCTACATACAGATGCACACCTGGTCCTGTCCCAAACAGTTTGTCCGCGCGTCTTCTGTTTAAAAGCCAGTTGTACTGCACACAGACTGAAGAACGTAAACTAAGACGATACACAACGGGTTGACTGAGTTTAAACTAAGAAATATCCGATACTGTTATATTGACCAGTTATTCACAACCAATTGATGTCACGCATCGTCATGCGTGAATCTCTTCCAACTTTTCAATTGCTGATTGCATTTTTAACAGCCCTTAATCTATTTTGTTTCTTCTTAGCGATTACAAGTACATTTCTTATTTCTCACTAATCACGTTGCATCTGTTTCTTCAACGCATCGGCACTGCAGCTTTGATCAACTTGGTATAACACTTAACAGCCGCTGGGGCTCCAGATCATTTCGATCGTTCCTGCTGTCTTCTGAATGACTTCACCAGTGGAGATGCTATTCTGCGGTTACAGACAAAAAGAGTTTCACAAGGGCAGCAAAGGTTAAATGTGTGTTTGAGCGTTTCAGTGGATAAGTGGACTGCATTGTGTACAGAGGGATAGAAAAAGAACCACAAAAAACCAATACTAATGAAACGCTTCAAATGAACCTATCCTCTCGATGACTCAGGCCATCAGACTAAAGGATTCAGAACCACCCTATTTCTTCGGAATGGCAACTATTTAAAACACTATTGTTTGCACTTGCATTCACCAACTCCGGCGATTAGCTTGTTTACTCATTCGAGAAGTACCTATCATATCCGTTTTTGATGCATTCAACTAAAAACCTATGACTTGATTCTAATTGTACGGGTCTTTGGAATCATCTGACATATCACCGTGAAGCAGTACACAGAATTGGTGTTTGTATGTTGATAAGAATGAAATCAGACTGCCTGCATATGAAAAAAGAAAGATATCAAAAGATATTCGCAAACGCTGTAAAACGACTGTCAGGATGGGTCGCGGAACAAACAACTTCCGGATGACCAAATCAATCAGAGTAGTACCGTTTAATGAATGATTTTATTCTGATTGTATTCTACGTGGAATCCACAATATCATACACAGGTATTTTGGCTATCAAACGGTACGTTTGGTCATTCTCTCCATTTCTCGCAATTCCTAATTGCAATGCCCATCTATACTACCCTGTTTGCCACTCACTGAAAGACCGTCTCATCTAGTTCCCTGCACCGTTCCAGATAAATCATTCCATCTTCGTTTTTTGTTCACCAAATTTCCTTGCAACTATGGTTGACAGTGTGGTTTTATTATAATATTGTCATTACCACTACTGTGTTGCAGTTTAAGATGATACTGAACTAGAAGTAACAGATTAAAAAATGGCATAGCAAAACTTCAATTATTTGATATCCTGTTATATCAACGTTGGGTAAATAGACAATTTTTATTCTAGGTTAAAATTACTTCAAACAAATGTGATAAACCTCGTTTGCCCAAATCCCAGTTTTTCGTCCCTGGCCAAAGTGTATACAACGTAGGACTATTTTCGGATATATTTTTCGTTTACGATTGTTACGCATAAAACATTGTCAGACTGAGACTCAGCCACCCCAGCCGATGAGACTAGAACATCACGCACAAGTGCGAGAGAGATACTGCCATTAAAATTTGAAATATCGATCAGACAGTCCCACTCAACTTGTGTGAACACTAGAAGAAGTTTGTGCAGTACACTTGGGAAAAAGAAAATTTCACTCACTCACTTGCGACATTGAATGACAGAACGAATGTGATAATAATTTGCACAGACTACACGAATGACGCAGAATAGAGCTAACCGGAAGCTCATCCTACAATGAGTCCTTTATGGAGTTGATTGGTAAGAGATGAACTATTTGGGACGGTGTGATCCGTTGTTCAATAGTCCTCAACATCGGCTGAACAAAGTTAAAAGTTTTTTGTGAACTTTTATTACGCTTGTGTTAAATGGGACTTCAACTGTACAGCGTACTATAACGGGATGGCCTTTCACGTGTATATTGGAGTGAAACATATTTACTCACCGAAATGTTTATTTGTGACTAGAAGTAATCTCAGAGGAATCTTGTAATAGTAATTTCTCTGAGCCATGTGAAAATGAAGTTTGGCAATGATGAGCCTGCTCGGGAATGGGATGAAGACATGTTCAGCATTGGAAAAGGCTGGTTTTAGAAATATTGTGGAACGGTTGTAGCTCGGGATACGGACGTTGTTGGGGGTGTGTTCGTCCAGCTGAACCCATTGTTTCCAGACGTTTCGTAGCCCGACTTGGCAAAATCATCAGTTCGACAGCTTGGTTTATTTTAGTCTGGTGCACGCGATACCGAATCTGTTTCGGGTTTTCATGCCACATTACGTGTCATGGATGATGACAATTAAGATCACCCAATAAACCTCAATGTCCAATCGATCCGATGACCAATCACACAACCGGGAAGTTGTTTGTGATTTGTATGCCTCTTGTTGGTTGGTTTGTAATTAGGGTTTTTGGCCAACTCCCCTAGGTGATCTACCAGTTGTCCACCAACCCGATTTCGGCTATTCGTCCTCTCAGTTTGGTGTAGAAAAACCTCTACCACAAGAAGGCGGTGAGTATGGCTTTCTCAGCAGAGGTTCTGTGAGACGCTTGGTCGTATGGGAGCGTTTCACGAAGTGCAAGGGAAGAGCGACTAGTTGGAACCCTTGACACCCACCCCCGACCATACTGAGGCTTTCGGAAGCTTCGTATGTTTCTGTCCATTGATAGTGTACGCGGTTACATATGGGTGCCACAATCATCTGAGATTTCCTACAGAACTGTGATAAAGCTAAAACAGACTCGCGTGTAAACAATGGTTTATTTCACTAAGAGTTGTTTGATTTGATTTTCGTAATTTCAGAGGTATCTCACAGGAGGCAAAAGGGTTTGACGCAATTCAATTTCAGCTGTAAGTTATTATCAATAAAAAGAAAAGTTTCACTATATTATAAACTGAGCTTGTGGGTTTTTCTGTTTACTACTTGCATATTTCTTCCACGGTTTGATTCATGCTTACTGATTAAAACAAGGTATATTGTGATGCGGAACTTGGAATCATTTACAGGAAATTCCTCAATTTTTATGAACAATACCATTTATTCTCTTCCATTTTGCTTATTTTTATTGAATAAATAGGGTTACCGTTTTCAGGAAGGAGAAAGTTGCCAACACAGATAATTGGGAATCTAGGCAGTTCCGGTGGAATATCCTCTAGGATGATAATTTGGTGACGTTTAAGCAAAGCGCAACTGCCCATGGTGCACTTTAAGACTTCTTGCATATAAGCACCTCGGAATACATTCCAGCGACTGCCAATGGACATCGAATCCGCATCGCTAATCGAGGTTTTTCGAAAACCATCATAACATTTGGCCTAATGTATTGTAGTGTTATCGACGGTTCAAGCACCATTTTCATTGCACTGTGATGAGAACGGTATATGGGATAAACATATATTTTTTTGTAAATCTATACAGTTTGTTGGCAGTAGATTGAATACACCTGTTTAGATTCAGCATTCAATCAAATTATTGCTGCGTGATCACGAAAAGCACTCGACCGTCGGGAAGATATCCAAATCATTAGTATTGTTTGATGAATGCCAGATGTTTGATTTGATTTGCACGTGCTTGGCTGTCTACTTAACTGTTGCTTACGGGAAATAACACGTGTGAATAGGTTTACTATATACGACAGCGTTGACAAATATGGAGGATGAACAATACTTTTTCATATTCGAAGAAGGGTGTTCAACTAGAAAGCCGAATAATGTCGAATATGTAAAAATGAACAAATCATTGGTCTTGAAAATGTGCGGGCTAACACACATGCGCATGCGTTTTGGTCTAATTGTATTTCTGCTATATGAAGTCTAAAAAGACCATAATTTACATTCTACAATAACTCGGTCGTTGCAGACTGAGCACATATCCAGCATACTGATAACTGCACATGGGCCATACCTATAGGTTTCATTTCTAAGAAAATGACCGAAAAAGAAAAACTGTAGTTAGCTGGTAAGGCGCAATGGTAGGCAGCATTTGGATACCTAATACATTGAACAACGAGGTGCTCACCTTACTCTGTATATTATTCGGATCAAACAGAGATAATCCTTTAAACCAAGCATTTGCGTTCCACTTGCGTGAGATTTCTTTCTGTTGACTGACGACAAGTGCTGTTCTGTCCGTTATGGGACTCGTTGAGAATTGGTGTTTTTTGTTCTCCTCAGTCGGGACTCGAAACGCACACTTTTGGGTCGTAATTGTGATATCCCTAATTCTGAACAATTTTCTGAACTCGTTTGATATTTTCCCACTCAACAATTCACTGTACTTTTGTTTGTTGCAAGCCCCGCTTACTCAGCAGATTTCATATCATTTACTTCGTGAATATTTATATTGCCCCTGATACACTCGCCCCGGACGTAAGACTATTTTTCGATACCGTAGTAACCCAATTCGCCATTTGTATTGACCAGTCCTTATGTATTACCGCTGGTGACTTTAGTCGCGTTGATACCTCATTTCTAACCACTCTAGGCTTAGAGAACCTTGCCAATTTCTCAGCCCGTACCAATGCTTTCTTGATGGCATTTATGCAAATAGTCCCAATGTGTTTCACGTTTTTGAACGAGTTTCTACTTCAGTTTTCACTTTTGATCACTGTACCATTCTTCTTCACCCCAAAATGTATTGCAAAACTAATCACTGCCTTCATACACGACCCACCTCTCGTAGACTACGAAAAAGAAACTTTTCTCCTGAGAACGTGTCCCGACTGCGGGATTTAGTTTCTTGTACTGTTTTCTGTGTTCTCCAACAATCCGCTGTCTTCTTCTTGTGAACACCTTATCGATTATCTTAATTTCTGTTATGACCAATGCTGTCATGATGAAATTATTTATATTCCAACCGATAGGGTTTCCTCCCCCTTCTCAGGTGAGTTCTTTGTGCTAAAGAGACGGCATATATGGCCGGCAGGCGTAACAGTGTCAAAGAGCTCTCTGTTCTGATGAGTGTAGAAGTAAGACCCCTGAACGGAATATACGTGTTTTGGGTAAAAAATGTTTCGTGAGATGTGAACTTCCTTGCAGAAGCTCTGTGGCTCACGCATCGATTCTTGTCCCAACGTTGTGGTACTTAACTGTCAATTTGCTTCTATATCTGCATTGAGCTCCCTCCCACCTCCTCATCTGCAACGATTCTCGATTGCTGGAGGTCACTCCGGATCAGACCAATCATAAAGAAAGAATCATCAAAGTATCGTACTATTTAATGCACATTTGTGTTGCTGAAGGCTTTTGAAAGTGTTTTGCTGCACCGCATGATACCCCAGTGTAACTCCCATGACCCTTTATAATTTGCTTGTAAACCCCATTTATCCACACTTGACGCCGTTGATCACAGTATTCATTCTGTTGCTTCCGTCTTAAACAACGGCGCTTTTGGTTCTCTCGACCTAAAACTGCTTATTGACCGCCTTTCTGAGTGTGGTCTACCTCCTGAAGTCTCGAGCGTACCAATCAAATACTTCCTCTCCCCTAGGACTCAGTTTATTTCACTTAGTGGTGTACATTCATCTTCTAATACCATTGAAGCCGGCGTTTTCAGGGTGCCATTTTGTCCCCCTTCTTGTTTTCTACGTATATACGAAATCTGCCCATTCCCACCAACTGTATTCCTTGTTAGCAAGTGCATTGAAGTTACATTTAGTCTTAAGACCGGTCCCCGTTATGTTTCATTAGTTGATAATCTCCCTGATACTAAAATTAACAATTAAATCATTCCAAATATGTATCTATTAAATACCTTGGTGTCGGCCTCAGCCATAACCTGTCCTGGTCTGCTCATGTCATCAACGTTTTCACAAAAGTTCGTAAACTGTCTTCCTATGCTTACGTGCTCGGAAAGCTGGCTGTATCACATAATCTTATTCCTAAATTTGTGATTGCCTGCATTGTGCCACTCTGGCTAATCTGCTCCCCGACTTTTATCCCTGGGCTGAAAGAAAAGGACCTCTCTTTAATTTCAAGCTGCTTAAACGTTAGAATTTTGGGAATACGACTATCTGAAGTTTGAATGTCGAGTTTGGGTCAGCTTATTTAATTAACGGTTTTGTTCGTAGACTTGAATTCTTGGAAGTCACACGTTTAATACGTTCGACAACTGGGTAAATTCCTTGGTCTAGTTCTTTCATAAAACAGTACTTTATTTTACTCAGAGATTAGAAAAATAAACCTTTTTTCTGGTAAGAAACAACCAATTTTGAAATCACTCTTGACTCAGTCAGTTTTTCAACCAATAAGTAGCACTTTGTGTCATTAGGTTTGTCTAACGGTGTTTACTTTACAATAAATGGTTATATTTTATTATTTTTTTATTATTGTGAAATGACTCCGCAAAATTCGACTGCCGGTCAAGTTCGTTTGGAACGTTCGTGCTTCACGATAAAGAGTGGGGTTTACAATTAATTTTACCAAAATAACGCTAGCTTATACTCTTCTATGTCGATGTATCAGCGTATACCATCAATGGTTCGGCAAGCTTTATAGATCCTTGAATGCTAACTGGAGTTCAACCCTCGGTAAACCTAATTTTTTTGGTGGTTTGCAATTTTTCACTTCACATTTCATGAATCAAAAAATGCTTTGTCATATAATGTTATCGTCTCCATAATGGATACTTTGTTTACATTAAGGCAACTCCTGAACGAGTCCTGAGTCCTATGTTCTAATAACTAAGTTCGTGAATCAAACCACTTTTTCTAAAATGCTCCCTCAACTGAAATCAAGTTGTGGTTTTTTATTTCAACGTATGATCACGTTCTACCCTTTGAAACTCAACCAGACATTTGTTGTCAGTTAAGCAGAGAAACGCAGAAAGCTATTCTCAGTTTTACTGCAAAGAAAACATTATCCTACTCCTCATACAAACTGACAGATTAATTGTGAATTATTGATATCTCTCCCGACAGCATCTATGACTTGCTTTCGAATAAAAGCCATCATTCCAAAAAAAATCAGATAAAATTACTTCCAATACGTGAAATAAAATCATGACTGAAATAACCATGCATTTCAGGGAAGAATAATCTCGAGTGTCAAATTTATCACAGCTCTCACAGCACTCCTGAAACTGTTTCTAACCCAACATGTTGGGTATGGTTTACTTATTTAACTACCGCTCTCATTCTGTTCTATACGATGAGCAGAACGATCTATCGGAAGCACGTTTTTGTTCACGGTGCTGACTTTACTTTATTGAAACGGCTTCCATTAATTATTTGTGTGCGTGCTTACTATGGCCTACTCCCTTGAAACCTACTTTTCAATATGAAGCTAACAACAATCAAGTTGTCACGCTATTTCATGGATACACATCGCTAAGGTTGCCGCAATGACAACAGAGCAACTTAAGACCTGTCAAATTCAATAATGTAAAATACGGGTTCAATGAAAAACCCAGGCAATAATCATCATATATTACTTATACGCGGTTTTTAGACTAATAAAAGTCTTAGAACTGATAATTGCCGACGGTTCACGTATTCCTTTCTAACATATCGTATGAGACATTATCCTACCAAACCGGCATAAGGAGACGTGAATCATGCTGTTAAATGAAACTAATTACATTGACAAGATACCTCCAATAGATTTTATGACTCCAACTCCGAAGGGAATCATCGGTGTGTCCAATTTGGAAAATAATTGATCATCCGGGACTGGTATTCTAAGCTTATACGGATAGTCAAAAGTATACGAAGATAGAGTATCATTACAACCGATTTGGGATATGCACAACTGACCATGTCACGATCAAACTGTTAAGCCGAAATAAGTTATATGTCACGAGATGTTAACATTATTTTAATGTTCTCAATTATGGACGTGAAATAAACAAGCACACATAAAGCACACGGCACTTAAAGATCTTAGTGAACGATTATGTACAAATAGGCAGGGGCTATTATAATTAGAAAATGCAGAACCAACCGTCATTTATCACAGCGAATGGCCTAAAATATTCCAAAGTCGATGACGCAACCGACGCTCAGAGCCAATCGGTGAGACAGAACTGGGAGTCATCAATTGCAAGGTACATCGCTACAACGAAAGACACAATTGATTCCTCTTCCTCTTTCAAACCGCAATTGAGTAACTTCAATGCAGAACTGAGGCGGTGCTAATCCGATTCCATTATTGCTTTCTGTACTCCCCAAAGTTGTTGATACACTCAGTTCACTTGCCGTGGAGTTGACCTCTTGTTTTTCATTCAAATAGCCGTTGTCCGTCTGCACATATCCGTTCACTAGGAACTACAGATCTATTGTGCTATAAATGTGCTCGCATGTTTAACGTCAGCGATTGAAAATATTTAAAACATGTTAAAATTTCGTGACATGTCTTTTTTCGATCTTGATGCAATGGATAAAGGGGACACAGTGTTTCAAACTACCAGAACCCGTTCGGGTTGGATTGGCAAAACACAGTTTCAGAGGTACATGTACTTTTGTGAACAAAATTGGTGGTATATACTTGATCGACGTTGGACGTTAGTATGTTTTTCACAAATGTTCCTATCATCAAGACGACTGTGCAGCTATATAAAAACTAAACATGTGGAGGTAAATCTCTCGTTGGATGACCTAAATTAACTGCTTTATTTCGGCAGGTATAATGCTCATTTCAATTATAGCGACGAGAGTTATCGTCAAAAGGATAACGAGGCCAAGAGGTCTCTGCTGTGGCGGCTTTCTTTCGAAACTTTCCTTGGCGAAACACTCAATTACTGTTGTCCATTGAAAAGTATGTACTGTATTCACAGTACGTCGATGATGTTTTATGGAAACAGCTCACTATGGAACAGTAGAACTATTGGGCAGGTTCAACAATGTCCATTCTTAGATAACGTTCGCTTTGGAAATGCAGTGTGACAAAAATTCCATTTTGTGGATGGTTGCATCATGTGTCGATCAGAATTTTCGGTACAGCGCTCCGTGCATTGAAGGGCAACTCGGAAAGAACATTACATCCACTGCTGATGTTTTGTACACCTGAAGGTATAAAAGGACCTGGTTCGTTGCCTTGAGGACAGGGTAAGAAGAATCCGCAGTGAGGACGCGTTAGAAGAAGACCTCCGTTTTATAACACAGAGCTTTGCATATAACGGGTATCTGGAAAGTTGTCAACAAAATGTTTCAATACTCGAGGAACACTTCACAAAGCACCTAGTTTAAGAAAAGCTTCCTGTAAATGTATTTGCCCTTTAAGAGGTACATCAGCTGTGCTCATAAAAAAAGATTTCCTGAATCAACTGATAACAATTTCAATGCATGGCACGAGGCTCTCGTCGTGCATCATATAATTCCATGCCAATTGTGTTTGCGATTGCAGGGTGAAATTCCGGACGGACTCCGCGGTCTCATTCGATGTATATTCATAAACTTGTTCCCACGTCCAATGTACGTACTTTTGTGGATTCGGGAGTTTCAACACATTTACCGACGAAACTAAAACATGTGTGCGCCACAGCTAAATACGTAAGGAATTTAAAGTAACTAATGAGATCCTTTAGTATGATAGGATCTTTGGTTTTTTTCATTGTCCTAAAGAAGGAAAAAAATAATCAGATCGCATTTTTGAATTTTCAACTAAGCCGTCGACCAGATGGAAACATCCAACGTCCCATTCAAAAGAATTATATCGATTTCAAAAGCTTTGTGCCTTTTGAACGGAAAAGAAACCTGATTCACTACTTCGCAACCAGGATACGGAGAAAATTTACAGAGGATACGATTGAGACAGAACTGAGGTTTTTTCGATACGTTGCTCTTCAATTTGTGAACAAAACTTTGAGGCATCACCCGTCGACACATGACATTAATACTGCTGAGCAGAAACTGGTTTACATACCACTATCTTTCAAGGGCGACACAACTGCCGAGATGGTGATAGGTCAACTCAGTACAGTTGTAGACAAATCATTCCCCGCAACAAAATTGCGTATTGTGTTCATCTTCGGGTCACTTTGTGCTTTCGACTCTAAGATAAACTGCCTGCAATCTCTTTAAGTGTGCAATTATTTACCCGTTCTTGTGAGACAAGGTATATTGACGTTTATCCGTGACGTTTGTCCGTGAGCACCACCCGGTCTGGTGGAATAATGGAGTGATTCAGATTATCCACAACTCGATCTTTTCACTCCAAGTGGAATCAAACTGCGTGGTTAATGTGGCCGAAGCGCTACGACTA
>UZAN01039374.1:192944-209530 GCA_900618425.1 Echinostoma caproni | reverse complement strand
TAGTCTTAGTTCGCAGCCGTCGATCTACTATGATTAGGATTCACCTGGCCACAGCAGATGCCCTCGGAATCAGCCTACATAATCTTTCCCCTCTATGCTCCCCAAAACCAGTCGTAACACTCCGTCTTCCTTGGTCAACACCACAGAACCATCCTCCACCCAGTCCTAATGATCCGAACCGCTGCGTGTGTGTGCCGACAGAAGTGTGAACAACATCCGGTCAGAAAACTGGAATGTTGATTTTTTATTTTCCAACTTGTCATGCTCTCCNCAGTTTGTTATGCACTTTGATGTATTAATCTGCAGAAGAACCCCTGCAAGTGAGCTTGTTAGCTACTTTGCGTTATCCTACAATCATGTGATAGTGGTGTATGAGACCGAATACGGTCTCATGATGAAATGGATTCTACGAATCCCATAAGAGAATATGATTTGATTTTTCTACGTACTGTGTGATGTATTGGCATGAATGCAAATCACTGAAAATGAGCATGTTGTTTTGTTTTACAAATTGCGTTTACCCATCAATTATGCCTCATCCCCGTACACGTTTTTGTCACGTTCATATCGCATTATGTAAACGACTTATTCATTTTACTTGTGAAGCAGATCTGCTGCAGGCTATCTGGAAAACTACTGTTGAGCAAGTTGCGGTTGTCCCGTCTGAACTGTTTCACATTCATAAAAAAGTACTAAAAATCAATATGCACAGAATACGTTCCGTTTCGCAAGTGTTCGCTCGGTATTGTCTGTGAAATACGTTCATCACTTCGATCTTCTAAGTCCATTCTCTATAGTCTGCCTCATCGCAACATGGGATTATATATAGTTTAACTGTTGACTTTTACAGGTTGATCGAGTATAATCGGATGTCTATCCTCCGCTTCCTGTTCATCCACGACCTCAAATCACGAAAATTTGTTTGAAACATTTATTTTCGGTTACTCAGCTGTGCTCACATGCCACCTGCTCTCCCAACCAAAAGAGAATTAAAAAGAATAAAATGATTAGTGGACGGAGCAGAACAGTATTCAAATGCAAATAGCTTCTAAGAATGTATTGTTTCTAAAGGAATTAAAAACAAAAAAAGGAAGTCGGTAGTAAGAGAGGTGTTCCAGTTGGAAATGTTCTTATGGAATGTGCCAGAGGAGACACACGCACTTATTGTTCTAATTAGTTAATGCATTTTCTGTGACAAAAACTTGACTAAATATGGTCGGAAATTTGACTAAATCAGTTTTTGGCAAAATGTTTTATCTTCCTAATCGGGAACAATTTGGTTATTCCAAAATAGGCACAACATAAAAGCGCAGCACAAAATTTAAAATCAATGGTGTTCTTTATTTCACTTGATTCCAGATATATACTAAATATTATGATAGTTGAGATATTTGGGTAGACGTTCATGTTCTTAGTTCCCCACTCTTTCATGATCATAGGGTACGATTAAACAAGAGTACACCATTCATGTTGCTGTCATTTAAGCGATCTTCAACAGTATCTTTAGAAAGGATAAGTTCATTTTAGTTCACATGCCGTAGTTATCATAGAATTCGCATTTATTGAAGGAGAATCGTATGACCACAAATTAGCTTTATCTCAGAACAAATGCACGGGATTTATGTCAAATAAGCTTACTTGGAGACCAACAAACAGCGCTGACAGTTATTCTGTTATTGTTAAGGCTCATCAGTGACTGCTACCTCTGCAAACCTGCCGGGATATGAACGGCACACCTTCGATTCCCGAGTTAAACGGTATATAGTTGATATTCACATCTGATTGTTGGCAGTTAGATAGAAGAACGTGTATTCAATAGGCTAGAACTGTGGTCATATTCATCCTCACCCGAATTCCTCACTAGTAGTTTAACCTGTTGACAATAAAACCTGATCGATATTGCTTGATCGTCGTGTTGTTTGTATGGACTGTGGTTACTGCCGGTGGTGACTTGGCACGCGTAAGTTCATTTTTGTTCAACCATCCTGTGAATCTACCGAATGCTTTATTTTCTTTCTTCACGCTCTATATCAACTGGGTGACATAAAGTCGTTTGACTTTATGTTTGCTTACATGGTGAAGCTGGCTTCTATATCACCTGACTTTCGGGCCGTTCGGCATGGGTTTGTGCACTTAAATTCACGCGAATCTTTCTCAACACGTTAGTCGTCAGGAGATAATGCCGCATGTTTAGCTACCTACCTACCCCCAGGAAATATTTCGTCTGAGTTTTCACCCCCCGATAAAAGTCGAAACATCTGACATAACTGGTTGGAATTTTTCTCTGTTCAAAACCAAATCAGCATTACGTGCTTCAGATGATTTTGTATTGTGCTCTCATTATTACTAAAGTATGCCTTCACAAGATCGAAAACGTCTTTAGTACTATATCCAGACAAACTTTGTTGCAAGGTATAAACATTATTGTATCGTGTACATGTGAGTAGAGAAAGACTGGATCCGTTTACGCAGTGGATTTCCTAATGTACATGGTAAATGAGGCGAGAACAGCAGCTGAGACCTAACTGCACTCCACCACGTACGGGAACGTGAAAGAGGTGTCTGATCAGCTGTACGGCTGTTGTGAGCATACTACGCTTGCGTTTCACATCGGAGGTCCCGGGTTCCATCCTCAGTTAGGTGGATGACTTGTACCTAGATGAAACCGGCTCCAACTTGGTATGAGAATATAAGAGGGTGAATGGGAGGCAGGGTGACTTGACTACTTGTTTTTGTGCACACAAGTATGTGTGAATGCAAATAACCACCACTTCCTCTGTGATCGGAATGCAGTGTTTAGTCTCCTAAGAAAACGAATCACTAAAATCGAGTGGACTCGTTACATTTTATTTGAATGAAAGTCTATTCATTTGGTCCTATAAGAAGATTCGATTATATAACGATATGAGGAGAGACTTTGGATAACGCAAACAATTGAAATGTGATTCATTTCTCGATTAATCTTAAACTTCAGCATTACTATATGAGAACAGAGTCTTGAGGAGAAAGTTCAAATCCTTTGCTTCACAATGATGCCATTAGAACAAAATACACAACTGACCAATGACTCAAATGGATTCGCCAAGGGAATGGGTTGCTCTAGAAGTCGATTGTCATTCCTTTCTTGACATGTCAATTGTCTTCAATCAGACCATAAAAGTTTGATTGCTTGCAAAGATGTTCTCTTTAACCCGAGTGCGGTGAGAACTGATGCTGACTGCCAGGGCCGTGGTTAGAATACGAAACCGCATGAGTCCAGGCCGTTCATTTTTAATGCTGAATATAGATCGGCACATTTCAATTAAGATTAAAGTGTGACTGAAGTCACTTTGGTACGATATAACCGCTATTCAAGTCCAGTTACTTCAAACAGTCGCCTAATGTACCCTGGAGAGTGGGTATTTAGCAACCAAATAACCACAGTGTTTCGAACAATGGAAAATAGCATTAGCTAAATCACAAATAAACTCATAACAACCACAACAACAGGAATCTAATGCCATACCAAGGAATTTAGTCAACATTTTGGATAAGCATCTTGTGCAGATCATATGCAACAATTTCATGGTATTTGAGACTTTCGGACAGATGCAGAATACCTATAAGAATCAATGAGCGTCTTTATTAGGTTGCAGAAGGAACGGGTGGATGAATAACAGAAGAACTAAGAACAGTATGTAAAGGATGGCAGCAATAAATAAATAAAATCTTCGGCGAGAATGCTTTGCTGGCTTTATCTTGATTTGCTGCCATATTTTATACCAAATGCTCCTGCTCTATGTGACAAAGTATCAGCAGCAAATTGAGAGAACGGGAAATGATTTTGTGGTCCTCGGTACAAAGACCAAAGAAAATAATTGGTAACCGACATAGCTAGTGGAATCTATGCACTCCACTTAGTGATAACGTATACAGCTGATAAAATCACTCGAATGAACTTCTATTTGTGCGAAAAACATACTTTAATCCAGAGGACCGATCAAACTAGCAAATACAAAAAAAACATTAGAGTATGATATCATTTCCTTCAACCGCATATATGTTAGCACGCTAGATGTGAGCCGATTTCGGAGCTTGCTGTGTTTGGAATGTTTCGTTTATGGTGCTTGATGGCCCATTATACACAATATCTACTACGGTGTCATCCTCGAATGTTACGAAACATTATACAAAGTTTTTCTTAACAGTGACCCTTTGGGAATCTCCTCATGTCTTCAAACGACAGACTACACCAACCGCTCGAGATATTCATTCACAGTTCAGGTATTCAACAGAGTTGAAGTTTGTCAGTCGGCATTTTTTCCATCTAGTTCTGTGCATTTTGAGAGAACGTATTATCAGTAACTCCGGGCATGAAAATAGCAGACGGTGAACTTGATTCCTGCTGTGTAGGTATATCTGTGAAACCTGTAGAGGATAAACTGAAAGAACTTCACACTACACCGCGTGACTGAACCGTGAAACAAACTACTCTGAAATAAATGGTCAAAACACCCCATGGATGACTTTTTCACAGTAATCCCACTGAATACATCATGTAAATCTTGTATGTCGGCTGTGAAGTAGAACAGTTAACGTTGCATGTAATGTCATTCAATGGTAGTATAATGGTGATTACACACCGATGCACTTTATTGCCTTGGCTTATTTGCTACTTGTTTCTGAAAGTACACAAACTGAAATAATTGGATTTTGGTAAACTATTAACGCCCCACGTAACTGTAATGTGTTAGAAAAAATACTGAAGTGAAAAACAACGTCGTTTGCCAATGGGTGTGTGCAAAACAAAATTATAGACCACAGAGACGAATACGTAACGACGGGGTTCATCATATCATGCGTCTATTTTACCGGGAAACAAACAAAATTCAAACGTGAGACTCTTCTTTTATTAATCTCAAGCGCTAGGCTCATATTATAAATAAAACATCAACCTGCCAAACATAGTTAAACAGATAACCGTGCTGTACAAAAGTGTATGCGACTTACTGCTTGAGTCCGAATCTAGCCGGGGGTACGGAACTGTTCACAATTTAGAACACAACTTAAATCTACCAAACATAATTAAACCATAATATTGTCCCTCAGAAGAGCCTCCGCTGAATAACATTTGGGGAGGCGAATCGACATAAGTCCATGGTGTATCAACATATGAACCTGTATATTGCTTGAGCTCGTGATGTGGGTACTCGACGTCACCGCACCCATCAATCCCACCCTCATTATGACTTAGTGTTTTTCGATCGAAACCGTCAAGCATGGCTCCGGTTGGTTGCCCATCTTTGGTGCTACAAAAGCACATCATACAAAGTAGCAATGTTTTGCTTTTGTTTGAACGGAATGAGTTAAAACAATCTGGCGAAGTAAATAAACTTTCACAAAGAAAATGTACGTTTGTGAATCCAGGTTATTTATAACTGTTTGTGCCCAAAACCACACTTGCTGACTTCAATCACGCACACATATGCTAGCAAAGACTTTGAATAAAACGAAAACTTGTGACATATCTGCTTCCAAGATATACACTTTGGTTTACCTGAATAATGTCTTTTTGATTCACTGACCAACAAACTAACACATAGATCCACACTCTACGTAATTTCCACTGGTTTGTTTATAATGAAGGATGTGCTATTTCTATGACAACACACAAATGTAAATCCAAAGCCTAAATATTTTACAATGAAACACGCCCAACAATATGCAATTGCACAGTGTTTGGCAATCAAAGAGACACCCATTCATGTCTTAGTTGGTTTTAACAAATTCGCATTCACGGCTACGTACTAGTTTATAGACCATGCAGAATGCACTAACTTTAACAGAACCACGCAATTTATTTCCACATGTATGTAATGTACTTGTTTTTGTTATTTTATTATCGCACAATCATTACAAACTTCAATAAACCATAATAATGTCCTAGACAATAATATACATATGACAAATGGTGAGGATACTGGGTGATATTCAAACATTTTGCACCCACAACTGACCACGGTTTGAAGGCAGGGTGCGGAGGAGTCATTGTGACAGAATTGGCTGGAAATCATAATACACAAGTTGCCAGATGGTCTATTTCCGCATATTGGACGTTTGAAGATCGGCGGAGACAAGACACCGATTTAGTTGAACTTTGATCAACCGAATGGTTCTCGTATGACAAATATTTCGCAATAGAAGAAAATATCACGTGGCAAAATTGTTTTTTGTTAGAAACTATATTTTGAGTATGAATACAACCTATCTTCCACCGAGTTTCTCTCAAAATCAGACTAAACACTCGGAGTGAATTGAAATACTGCGCATTTCTTTTCAAAACAACTAATAAATTTCAGAGTAGTTTCTGTCTAAACTAATTCCATTTTTACCTCCAGGAAATGTCTCAAACATCACTGACCATTGGAAATGTTTTTTTTTTCAATGTGCACGTATGACGAAGATGAATACATACCTCCGCGCAAGTTTACTATGCGCAACTGAAGCTGTGGGAGAGACCTAAGATCAGTAAGTAAGATGAGTAGAATATAATTTGACTTTGCAAAATCATTCAGCTCTAGGAACAAACTGAAAACGATGGCATTGACACAAGTTGTAACCTGTCGTCTAACACTGATCAGTGATCAGCATCACATGGAAGGACCTTACCCCATGAAGTTGGAATTGCCCATGACTGGGTAAAGATAGGCTTACTGAAGGTGTATGTAAGTGAAATAGTACTGTATCACCTTTGACACAGAGCCAGAGCAAAATTTGTCGTTTTTAACCAAAGCAAAGAGCTGTAAAACATGTACTGTTAACCAAATAAATAAATATTTTCCAAGCTAAATACTACTCGTTCAAATTTTAAAATCCTTTTAGTAAATACACAATGATAAAACTTTCAGGATGGACAAAACGGCCCATCAAAAGGCTGTCGTACAATAGAGAAAGAATGGGGAAGTCAGGCAGAAGTGGTGGTTTGTTTTGAACCCACGCTTTTTGGGTTGAGATTTCTACGGGGCCACCAACGTATACTACTGAGTTCACGTATCTCAAGGCCTACTTTTAGGGCGGGGTAGAAGAATTAATCTATGTCTATCTCATTGTAGTTTGGAAAGAATTCAAGAGAATATCAACCTGTTTGGCAGTGTATCTTTCTGTGGAAATTCCGGCAAACCCATTGGTTGAATATCTAAAAAAACAGACGAAATAGAACAATATAGAAGTAAGAAGTATGCTGTACAAACACACGCTCTCCGTGTGATGGCCGTCGCCATTTCGGAACAAACGGAGGGGTACAACGAAGGATATTTAGATATATGAAGATGAATCGCCTTAAACCCTTTTCTAAAATCTAAAGTAGTAATGTGCCCTTCCGGTTCTTTATATAATGAAATACGATAATTGCACAGGTGAACGCACACTGGTTTATTCCAATTCCTTGAATTTCCAACTGTCGTCGGAAGGCTTAGTTCAAGTAGTCGACAAATCGTAGTCTCTGGCCCCGAGCAGTATTGACACACTACGTAGTGGAGCAAGGTAGCAAGGTTTCAGCAACAGATGATAGAGAGAAGGATCAGTGTGAAAATCAGAGGAACTTGGGTTTAAAAATTGATTGAGTGCATCAAATTCCCAAGTTTCGGACAGTCATTCGGTTTAATGGAACAATTGAGTTAGATTTACCGACGGAAACATGATCAAAGAAAAATATCTAAATATTTTCAAACTCTTGTTATAATCGTGATCAACCTTGACCGTATGCTTACGCGCAGCCATGTAAAGAATTCCAGATCTAGGAAATGTTTGATAGTGTTTGCTGTAAACCATAGCCTCCTATAGATCTTCAATGCTTAATTTATGTGAAAATTGGAAGCAGCAACTGAGACTAGGATTATTGAACACTTCAAGACTGACAAGTATGGTGGAACAACAATAGTCTCAGAATTACAACCTCAGACTAGTCTAAAGTATACCACATCTAAAGCGTAATGAAAATATAGATTAGCAAGATTTTGATATAGTTTTCTTCTTTATGAATCTTTTACGTTGCAACTCTTATGTGAATAAGATTTCCGGAAACGTTGTTGTCGGCTTTTGTAATTCTGAGCTTGGTTACATGCCAATAACTAGGTACATCTGCGAGTTGCCATCGTCCCGAGTTTTCAGAAGGAACTCTCAAGTAGTATTGCACTTGTTTTTGCTCAAATTAGCCTAACTGCTGTTATCACTGCTTTAGATGTGTGCACTAGTCATTAAAGTTAGTTTGGCTGCACTCCTTCGGTAGGAGGCATTTACGCAAAGCGTGGAAAGTTCTAATTTATTTTGTGATGATGAACAGTAAATTCAAAATCGATCCCGATAAGTGTCTGCAGCTATTCTGTTTCACCGATCGCCATGATAAGCAACCATAACTTATTCCGAACGCCGCGAAACTTTATCCTGGGCATCATGCACCATTTATAATGCATCCGAGAATATACCCATTTGTCCCCAAGTATTTTCAATCTTTCACTGCAGTTAATATTTCTCGAAGCTGTCGATCAGTACGTCTTTTGAGCTCTAAATCGCCGGGTTTCGTTTGCACATTCTCTGATCTCGTGATGGAAAAAGGATTTAATTTATCACCACGTGACTGCGCTACCACCGATTGTGTCTCCTTCATTTATGCAAATGGTTTTGTTTTGAAACTTCTTTACCAACAGAAAAGATGCGAGCAACCAAGGGCTGCTGGAAGAAACGAGTTCTCCTCATCTAATCTTTCTCTAAATTGAACACTCCAACTCTCGTAGAACCAGTTATGCGAAACCACTTCATCGTACACACTGAATTGTGTCCACTCATCTCGAAGGTGTAACAACATATTTCGAATCATGTTACACCAACACATTCGTGAATTACTTTATTCTCTTGTTTTCTATCCGTAGTCAGAGCGTATGGTAATACCTACGTCACATTGTATGAAATATTCAAAGGTTTCCTTGAACCAAGTACGGTCTTCTTTGCACAAACGCGTGACGTTAGATAAGTCCTTTTAAATTGGGGATATTACAGTCGAATGGATTCTACAATGGAAAACATGGTTCAAACCCCTCTCGGTGTAAAACATGTAAGCCTGAATATTTACTACACCCTTTCAAGGAGATAAGTATCTATTTATGACTTCTTCAGATAAATCGAAACGGTATGCATACCTAAGACCGGGAAGATGAACGAGATTACGGCCCACTGGTTTAGAAATTGAAAGGAGCTGGTCCTAAGACTAGAATGAATGGTAATGAAAAACTGAAACATCTGATTTGGAGGTAAAATTCTTTCAATAGCGTTCACAAAATGTGGTTTTTCGTGGAATTAGTGTTGAATTTATGTCTTTACTGACCACAGAAAGGCGTTCGGCAATAAATACCACTACATCTGTTAGGAAATTTGGAATCATCCTGAAATCCAATCATCAACCAAGGTTTACATCCGTACAACGTACTACGTCATTGTACAACCTGTTCAATCGAAGTATTGAGAACGCAATGAACTAACGGAAAACAATGTCCAGTGCACTGCAACCGGTGAAGTGCGTAAACGTGTCGACGCATGCAGTGGCATTTCTGTGAGTGGACATGTGCTTCGGTATTTACCAGAGCCCATTGGAGGTTGACTGTGCGAAGAACAATACCATTAACTTCCAACTACCCCATTGCTCTGCTTCTCAATAGCACTCTGTGCTCAGCTGTTTAGCGCTTTCTAAAAGCCGACCATAAGCTTCCCAAGTCATTGAAAGAAAATTCTCATCCAGTGTATCTCTGACGAACGATGAAACAGCCTGCTATTAACAAAATGGTCCTAACTTTTGAGGTCAAATAACTTTGATAAAAATGCTAAAAGAAAAGATTTGAAGTGCTTGAAATTGATGAGTTAAGTTATCTATCGACTCGACTTAGATACGCATTTGGGAGTGAAATAAACTTCTTAGATCACACATAATTGTCAAGTGTTCAACCTCTTATGGGCTTCACTACAGGGCCACTATCAATATAGCTATAGCTGTTTATCTGTTTGTAGCTGCTTGAAATGTTGTTCTTCTCATGATTCGATTTTTTGAATAACAAAACACTTCCCCTTTTATGTGCAGTATTTTAGATTATAAAATCAGATTAACCAGAATCATAGTGATAGCAATCAAGTCACTATCCTTTTAAAAGTAAATCAAATACGACATTCATGTCGATTGCTTTTCTCTACAGTAGTGATCACAAAATCAGAGAGTCTCAAATAATAAAAAAAAACGTTCAGAATTAAAAGCAGAAACTCAAACTGCTTGTATTGTAAAGAAGTTATCAAAAAGATCGACTTGCATCTGTTTGTTTCTTTTTCCTAAGCAGAACAGAAGAAAAATATGAAGTATCGGGTATTATTTATAACCTTTGAAAACATAGTGTGAAATATTCAGTCGTTTACTTCATCCTCCCAAAGATGCGTTCTTTTAGTCCGAACAGACTGCAGTTAATGTGGAACAATGCAATTTGCTGTTGTAACAGTAATACCATTTTATCAAGCATTACCATTCGGATTGATGCCGTGTGTGAATTTGTGCACATCTTCCTCACCTTCGATAAAGACAACGTTTCAGTTTGATGGTGTATTTACTCCGATATTTGCCAAGGGTAAAATGTGTCACAGCGAAGGGACTTTATTTGTGTTTTTTTCTTTCCTGAACCAGACAAAACGCAAGATTTAATTTGGACTGATTCGATTCAGTGTCCTTTTTGGCTTACTCCGACTAAAACGTTTGTGCCGAAGAAAAGTGAACCCAAAAATCTGCCAGAGAGCGGATGAACGCGCACGCTTCGGTTAAAAAGAAACACCATAAATACTCAAAGTTTCTTTCATTATTTATAAACTAGCTGAGACTTTTAAAAATCTCATTCGCGACTAAATGAAGGAGATATATCTTTTGCAACACAAGCGTCGGCCGTCTCGTTAATAATGCACAATCGCGTTTCGGAACCTTAAGAGGTTCACAATATATTCACGATTTATAAGATGGATAAAAGAGTTTTTACTCAGTGGTAACTGGAAATGTGTGCTTGGACAAAAATTGCCTTATAATTCTTGGCTCCCGGGATTGTGCATTACCACTGGAACTGCCGGCTCTTTTATTATTTTATATTTAAACTTGGCAGTTTGGTACCAGTGGAAGGAAAGGGACCAAGAAAGTTGTGTTGTTTTGCCACAATATTCGACAGCTGGGTTGGCCGTTCCACAGGCGCGATTCAACTCCAGTACAATATGTGGGACGTGTCATGGCCACGTGTGTGTATAGCAAATAATAATATTTCCATACGGACAACAAACGAGACAAATCGTTGCTGGTGAATGGACGTGGTCAAAAGTACACGGACACGTTGTGCTTAAAGTCTATAATTCATGGTTATTTTTCGTATTTTTGTACTATCAATTTAGACTGACCACAAACGCTCTTGGCATCTGTTCAAAAACAGTGGTTTGTAACACTGATAGTTCCGTTCTGGGTAAATCACTTCCATTTGTCACTTCAGGGTGCAAACATGCTGGATAATAATTTAATAAACTTTCGGCGTTAGTAGCCAGCTGGCGTTGAAGTAACACTGAAATAATCCTGTGTGCAATACCTTAACGAATCATTTTGGAAATTGAGGGAGCATTCAAATCTGATCAAGCAGTAATCTCGGTGTCTTCTAGTTATGTCGCAACACGAAACAGCATATATTCACCCCCATTGCCGTTTGCGCCACGCGCAAAGGCGTTGTCTTCAGAGGAAAATAATAGACAAGCAAACGCTTTCACGCTTTATAATTTGGCTTCGAATAACGCATTTTATACGGTGTGTAAACGGACCGATTGGTAGCATGGATAAGTGGTCGAATGATTTATTTAATGATAAATAAAATGGAACCCAGAGTGACGATATCTTCAAGTGTTCACATCAATAAGACTGGATGGGCCTGTTACTAAACGTTTATTTACGAGTATAGTGGCACAAGGTATTTGTGACTTCCAAACAAATGGATATGGTTGTTACATCTGATTGTTTTTATATGTGAACACGTTTTTTAGTATAATCAGTATTCGGAAAACTCACTTAGATAAACTTGATTTGATTGTGATTGTGTCCGATGACAAGTTGAATCTCACATACGTAATATCTATAACACTACGTTCATCGGGCTAAACTCTCAAAAGCAGCTAATTTACATATTTTGTGTTTTACTCTTGGTGTTTCCTTTGGACAACACCAGATCTTATTATAAGTATGAAGTGCATAACTGTTTAAGATTAACCCTGTTCTCATAGTTCACTCAAAATCTGTATTGGTCAGGGGTGAATTCCGTGTTTGCTTTTAGTCGCAAAGCATTCCAATCTAGTTGCAAGCCAAGTCTAACAATCAAGGATAGAGGTATCAAGATAATATTATTTGTCATACAGGCCATACTGGTTTTCTGTCGATTTAGAATCATCACAAAAGATGTCTTTATGCCCGCACATGATGCCCAGGGAACCTAGCGCGCGGACCACATCGGCTATTGGGGTCGTTTCACGCTGATATGCTACACTTGAGCAGAGAATCGGTCACCATAATCAGACGTACCATTCGTAGCAAGACTCCCTGATGCAACACTATTGAGCAGGATACAACTTTCATTAAAACAAATCAGTATCGCTTAACCACGAATTTGATCACCTGAGGTTAATGATATTCACTTTGATATATCAAATATACTTTTCTTTGTTATGTCAAACCTAAAGTGAATGGTCGACTTATTTTATTTTATTTAGCAATTATTCCTAGAGTGTATCAAACGAGTACCCTAAAAGTTAAGTTTCAAGGTTTTGTAGGAGTGCCTTTGAGTTCAACTGTTTGTCCCTTTTGATAAGTCCATCAGAGTTAATATTTCCAGAGAAGTTACGCTTAAAGTAGAATTTGCATCCCAGTATATTGCCAAAACCAAATTGAATGATGGTTTCCTCTCCATATTGCTATTGATCAGTTCTTCATTGTACGAAAAAAACGAAAAAAGAGCTGTGGAAAGAAATTTACTAAACAAAAACGAGAATCAATTAGTGAACGGTTTTTCTAATTCAGACTGAATTAAACCGCATGTTTTCACAATCCCAGTAATCTTCAAATAAAGATTATTCTTTTCGGACATCACGGATTTTGAACGAATTGGATTTCGGTTTCCTAGTAGGACATTTTGTTTGTTGGTCTACGTTTGTAGCTCAAATAAAGGTACATTAGATGAACTGTTTACACCCAGCAAATTCGTGAAACGTTTGTTGCAATTTCAATCTCAGACACATGTTATAATAGAGTCTAGTCGGTAAAAAAGACGTAGTGGTAGTACGCACGGAATACGCGACATTCTCCAGTTAAGCATCCAAATATCGAAACATGATAACGAGGAGCAGTTTATCGTGGGCTTTCATCATTATGACTGTCCACATTTGTGGGGTCAACAAATAGTTGCTAACTGGGTTAGGACAAACGCAGTAAACAGGTACCTAAACGAGCGTAAACGGCGCGTGGCAAAGCGAAACAGAGAAACAAAAAAGAGCATTATTTGTGCACAGGTGTACGAAATTGAGCCAGAAAATTACCACGGAGATAGAATGTCTCAAAACGAGTTTGAACGAGGGATTAAAACTATTCAGAACCTGCAGGTTCTAAACATAAGCACGACCATGAACGGTGACTGAAACTAAATAACGGAACATTGAACTTACTCAATATATGTGTCACTCAGGATTGAAATGAGATGGCCTGGACTCATTTCGATTTAACGAGAGATATGCCTACCAGATGCGAGACATTCTTAAGAAATTGTTTGTCACGGTTTTTATGCTCTTTCCAAATAATGGCACATCGAAGTAATTTGATCAATTACAGGCAAACAGCCTGGATTGTTCGAAAAAACCACCATAACGCGAAGTGAACGCAGGTTTCGACTACCGACCGAAATGGTTCATCGTAATATTTGCAACAATCTTGCGGAAAATGTTATCCGATCCCGGCGTTCATCGCTACAAAATATGACATATACGAGAATATGAAGCCAAAAAATAATAAAAGTGATCTGTATGCAATCTTGAAAAAATCAATTAGGGATTTTATCATTCAGTCCAACAGGATAAATTTATGAGGATTTGGAATTGTGCGGGGATTGCGGCGCATTGAGTTCTAAAGCGCATTTTGACTTGATGACTATATCAAGCAAAATACCAATTGTCTACTCATAAACTATAGCCTTTACTCTTGATGTACACATTCCAATTTTTCCCAACAAAAATCGGTAATTTCGAGGAGGTATAACCACAACGGGTTCTCGATTAAGCTCAAAAATGATTAAAAGAAATTTAAAGCAAGATTAGGGAAACATTTTTTTGGTTAGTAGAAAATCGTCCAGGATACCTGTGGTAACAAAAAGAAACATTGATTGATTGTATTTTGGTAACATTGAACAATGTGTTTGGAGCTGTCGGCTTTACTTCATTAGTAGAGGGAAAATACATGAGCACCTCAACTTTAAGTTTATAGAAATTAAAAATAAAATGTCATGGATTTATCATCATCAGTAATTTAACTGTACAACCATTACCCGCGCAGATCACGCTTTCATTCATAGTTTCACTTGATAAGTCTGTTAGGCAGTATAAACTTACGTTAAGCTGCGAAAAGCGCGATAAAGAATGATAAACAGTTTTGGCGCGTTTACTACAGCGTGTGAAATAACAACAACAGTATTTGACTCCCTGTCTGACACTTGTCACCAAACGGTAATTCTATTCTACATTTTGCTCGTTTCTCGAGTAATCCTTTATTCTTCCAACACACCCTAACTTCATACACACAGACACACTCAGCCACACACCCAATGGATCCGTGTTCACACTACCATCTAACTCATCCAATGAAACTACCTCGACCGTGAATCAACCAAGCAAACAGCATGCCACATTCTGTTCACTGAGGTAAAGCGATCCATATGTTCACGACACAATGAACATGCATCTCAACTCCATCCTCATTTACTCTGCATGTTAGATATTCATTACTTTTACTCAACGACCTAACAAAAGCCAAACAACTCCAGCACTTTTGTGATCTGTACTGCTTCATCAATAAATCATTGTTTCAGAGACCATTATCTGCCTTTTAACGGAAAATCCTCATTGCAGGGTATTTACTAAGTAACAGTCGTCTTGAGTAAACTCTTTGTCTTATTCGTTTGCTACTTTGGGGTAATTTTCAAATTCAGCGAATTATTTGATCCTTCAATGCAAAGAGATTTCTTGGGTCAGAAACATTCGGGTGAAACTGCAGAATGCTGACATTTTTTAAATTCAGAGATGATATGTAATCCCTGATCAGAGACTTGATAAATACAAGTGCATTGGACACTATTGAGGAAATGGTAGAGCTAAAGCCAGGGTGAAGAAATATTCGTTTCTTATATGATAAGCCACTAGAATCATTATTGTCACACATTTCTTGGGTATGTTAGGCTATTTCTCTCCTCGATATACTTACTACTCACCTGAAATGACGATCCATTTTCACGTTAAAAATTATTTTATAAAAAAAGAATATCACACTTTGGTGGATTATGTTCACGTTGCATGCCTCGTCAGACAAATCCCATGCACTGTTAGTGCAAGTCACTTATAAAAATGCTCCGCAAACTGACTGTGTTCTGCTTTCTTCCACGGAATGGATTAAATCAAACATGAATGAGTTGGTTTTGCACAGAGAGACACACAAATATGAGTTATAAGATGATGACTTTTACGATAGTTTTAAATTAACTTCTTTCTGATTTGCAGTTCCAATCCGTCTGAGAACTGTTCATTTAATCCCTATGCCACTGACCATAATGTATGCGCTTCAATCCCAACCTCTCCTACGAAGCTCGTTATGGACATCGAACCACGATGATCTCACTACTAGTAGCCAATGATATGACTCTGTCGAAGAAGGTTCAACGATCCTCATTCTCAAATTAGGTGCGTGTGACTATATAGTCCCATTGTTTAAAGGTTCTATTGAAAAAGACATTACATAACACGTCTTTGTGAACTAAACCTATAACTTTTCTATTTATTCACCATTTTGCACTAAACAGAATGCTAAATGGGTGCATTCCGTAGATTCCCTAAAAAAACCCGGTTTCCTTGTATAGGCGACAACGTTCTGATTGTTCCACAGACACGTGAACCTGGAGTCTCATTCCATTGTTCTCAGTAATCAGTGATCTGGAGAGAGAAAATCGATATAGAAACTCACAAAGTTAACAAATTCGAATTTGATGCTCTGACTGAAAAATAAGGGTCCTAACCTCACGGAGATTAAACATGGTGAAAACCCACTGTCATTTGTATTGTAAATTGTANTAAAACGTATATGTAATAAATGGTCGATTATGGACTTCGGACGTTAGTAATTGAAGTTCACATAGCGTATGTGGAATGCATTTACATTTGGTTAATATAAACTCAAAGGCTGAACTGATAAATATAAGAATAACCTACAAATCGTTCACGAGTTTCCATCCATATGCAGCATGCAAAGCGGTGGA